>VNJS01006757.1:0-13110 GCA_008042575.1 Drosophila watanabei | reverse complement strand
CATATTTCCTGGTTTTGGGATGCAAAGCATTTGCTCTTTGCAGCTCCATTTGGCGACAAATGTTTCGAAAACGTTTCGAAATTTGCCACTTCCCTGGCTCTTTATGGCATTATCATTCACGAGCATCCCATAATGGTTTCTTCTGCTCGTTACTTTTAATTGTCGCGCCTATTAATTGCATTTGCAATGCGTTATAATTAGTGGCGCATTACGGAACCATATTTCCCTTTTCCCCCATCAATCGATTGTCCTAAGTTGACACTCAGGGGGGAAGTGTGGGAACAGATTTAAAATGTAAATGTCAAATGAAGTTAATTCTGTAATATGCAAGTTATTTAATGACAAGGAATGAGGATGGTCTTAAAGGATAAGTTTAATAGTTTATTTATGGCTTCTAGGCATAAAGGTTCTGTGTTGATTTAATTTCTTTAAATTGTAATTTTATAGAATTTTCGTTAACTTTATTAAAGCGTGATGGAAAAATATTATATTGTGAATAAGAAAATAATGTAAATTAAGAAAAATTGAAGCTTAAAGGCTTTTAAAAATATGTGTAGAAGATATATCGATTGGAAAGGTTCAATCTTATATATAAACCAAAATATCCCGCTTAAAATCATATCCAGAATATGGAACAATTGGATTTACCGAAATAATTGAAAAATATGGTATTTAATCTTAAAATATTTACTTAATATATTTACTATTGATAAAAAAGATATGATAAAATGTATTTGTAAAGCCACATTACATTAATGTCCTACATTGACCGTTTCAACATATTAATTTTTGGCAAAAACAAACAGAATTTAGACACAATTATATAAATATCGACTTGTATATCAGCCTTTGCGTCACTTATCGATAATTGCTGGTACAACCTTAAATTATCGATTTAGTTATCAACCTTTGCGTCACTTATCGATAACTGATGATACTGTTATGCAAGAATATTATTAATAAAATTCGCTATTTTATTCATTTTGTAACTGTTACACTTTTGATTTTGTTTTTATTTATTTATTTCGGATATAGCCTTTTTAATGAAATAATTGAAATTTATTGATTGTTTCAGAACGAAAAAATATGCAGCTTTCCCATATTTCCGGACGCTTTTTAAGCCCAATCTGGAAATCGGTCTGGTTCGATCCTTTCACAAAGTCCATTGCCTGCTGCACTTTAACCATTTTGTGGGCTGGACCGCGACGACAATGGGAACCTTTTATGCAGACAATGGCGGGGGTGAGAAATAGATGAATGGCCGCCCGCAACCCTTAACCCCCTGCGTGTGTGTGTGTGGGCGTCCTCGGGTTTTTCGCCTATTTTTGTTTATTCGCAGTGTGCAAAACAATTTTTTTTCTGTTTTTTTTTTTGCGACCGCCCGGGTCACGTCAACAGAAGTGCATACTTTTGTTGTCGCTGGCGATGCTGCTGCTGCTGCTGCTGCCGACCAGCAACATGAAAAATTATTTACATAAATATCCGCGCTGTCAATTGTGTGTTGTGGCATGTAAAGTGACAGTAGCAGCGCAAAATGGCGTCTCTGCCACGGCCGCTGCCTCCGTCGACGTTGTACGTGACTGCACATTTTTTTCGCCACTCGCCGCCTCCGAAATGTAGGCGGGGCTATCAAATGCAAATGCAATGTACATGTCTCTACAGAGAGAGAAACAATAACAGTATTTTTACCTATTTTTATAATTAATTAATTAAAAAATTTAAAATGTTTAGGAACCTCTAAAAAATAATTTTCCAATGTAATTACACTTTTAGTTTAAATAAACTTTCTAAATAATAAATAAATAATCGTTAAAAATGTAATAATCTTGTTATAAAAGGTCGAATGAGATATATATTTATATATATTTTACTCCAAAACCTCTCCCTAAACTCACTTCTCGTCTGTAAAAATACCATACCCATAAATATATTAACAACAATCAATATTTTGCCTAAATAATAATACGTTTAGGTTAAATAAGCTTGATAAATAACAAATAAATAATCCTTAAATATTGTATTATCTTGTTATAAAAGATCTATTTATAAATATATATAAAATCCTACTCCAAAACCTCTCTCCAAACTCACTTCCCTTCTTAAAATAGGCCATTATTCCACAACAATAACTATGTATTTCTCCAAGTGTCTCTGAATAATGGGCTGGTGTGGCTGTGGGTGAGTTCAGGGGGGGATGCGGTGTGTCAGTGGCGGTCAGACGTCAACGTTATGGCTGCCAAAGTTTTCAATTTTCCACTTAATTGCTTTCAATTAAGCAAAGAGTCCTCTTTAGTCCCCCACACGAACTCAACTCGACTCAACTTGACTCGACTCTACTCAAGCCCCATCCCCCACTACCCCCGCTCCACTCTATATACATACATACATACGTGTGTTTGTGTGCGCCTCGTTATGTCCGTTCAATTAAATTACACACCAAAGCGCTGCGCTGCACTGCACCGGAGTCCTGCGAGTCCTGCCCGTCCGTCAGCTCGCATCAGTTCAGCCCGCTCGTGTCACAGCCTCTGGAAAGGACCTCGCCGCATTGTTATCATTGTCAAGAAGCTGCAGTGCTGCGCCTGCTGGCAGAAAACCTTTTTCAAACTGGTTGACAGTGGTTTCAGGTTTTTTATGTCCTTGACGGGAGTTATATTTTATATTACAAATTTGCAATGCAGCTTAGAAGTATTTCTGTATTCTGTATTCTGTATAGATCATATATATTACTGATCAGCATCAGCATAGGTCAATCTAGCAATCTCCAACAGAATAAACATTTTACTCAATTTACTTTTAATTTTAAAACACAATTTGTAAAAAATTATATGCAGATGTATAAATCATTTTAAAAATAAATCTAAAGAGCTTTGATTTAAAATTCATTGTTTTGATTTTTTAAGTTTTGATTTCCAAACAAAAATTATATCGATAAATATCGATTCAAAGATTGCTTATTGTTGGTCTTCTTGAGGGCATCCGATAATCTGATCCAGAAAAATTTAAATTAATTGAATAAATATAAAAAACACACATTTTTACTCAACTTTTTAGAAATTCAAAGAAAAAATATTACTTTTAATATTTTAGCCTCCATATCCTTGCTTTTTAACCTCATAAGAACCAACACAGAAAAGTCTTCTTTGGTTTAGTTAAAATCCATTTTAAATTTGGATTCATTTACTTTTAGTATCTTCTTTTCGAATGATCTAATTGGGAGTTATTTCGACCGTAAACCTTCACAATTCGAAAATCTTAAACGAGTTACAAATACCCAAAGTAAACAAAAATAAAGCCAGTTAAGTTGATGGTTAATTTTCGTTCAACCCAATCGCTTGTTGACCTTCTCCAGGCCACTGTGCATTTTCGCCCGCACTGTTCAGCCGGGCTTCTCGGTGGGTTTGTTGTTTGTTTGCTGGTCTGTTTGTTTGTTTGCCGGGGATGTTGTTGCGTTGCTGCGTGTGTTTTTGACAGTAAGCGGGGCTTGTGGGCGCCTTGATTGTTGCACTGTTGCCCCCGTGGAGAAAGAGAGCGGGGCCAAAGGTCACCGGAGAGCAGCGGAGCAGGCGAGAAGCGAGGCGAACAAATGAACAAATAAACAAGCAGAGCGCGTTCCGGGTCCCAGCTCCTTTGAGCCGTACCTTATCCCATTGCACAATATGCAAAAGAGCGTGTAATGCGACTGTCTGCATTCCCAAATTCCCATTCCCAGTTCCAACTATTTTTGTTTTGTTTCTTACAGTGTACAGAGGTGCTAGGAAAGATAGGTGCTTTAAGGGATTTTTTGTAGTTACAACCTTTTCCATTAAAACTGTAATAATTGCACCTTAAAAAGGTTCTAATAGTATGAAAGCAAATTTGAATATTTATATTACTTAGAAATATTTTTCAATATCTCTTAAATATCTATTATAACATTTTAAATTAAATATCTAAAAAGCTATCATCTGTAGAAAAATATATAAAATTATTATTGATACGATTTTCCTTCCTTGGCAGTACTTGGCAGCATTTTAAGTTTACCTTCCGCTCTCCAACGCATTCCCAGACAATAATTTCCTCAAAAGTTTAAAAAATGCCTCAAAAATTTAATTTTAATTAAGTTCTTAATGTATTTATTCAACGTCCTTCTATTATGTTGACCACAACTGTCTGTGAGGTGTACTTAACAGCAAGTGCTGCATGTGCGGTTGGCTAATGCCAGGGAAAGTCTCACACTCACTGCAGCCGACAACTGACCAGGCTGAAAGGGCCGGAAACCATCCTTTTGCCAGCCCCAAAAGCCACCCAACATTCGCACCCACAATCAGACACAAACACGCACACAGATTTCGGCGCCTTTGCCAGGAAGGGCAAAAGGATATTTTAATTACATTTACGCAAAATTGCAAAATTGAATAAAGCCATGGTCGTCAGGTGAGAGTGCGGGTGTGCGGAGTGTGTGTGTGGTGAAGGGGAAACTGAACTGAATTGGGGGCCCAATCCCTTAAGCTGCAATGTAAACAAGTGAAAAGCATTACTAAGACAGCAGGAAATCTGTTTAAGGTTATTAAACAGCCATGACTGGATGCATTTCACTTGGACTCCCACTCCTACTCCCCCTGCTCGTTTCGCATTGTAATTACACTCACACTCGGGGGGATTCCCCGTAAATTGCTCATTTACTGGACACTGGGATGCGGCATTGGACGGTTGTCTGGAATCCGGTCAAGTGTGGATAAGTCCCGGACAATGAACAGGCCCGGGTCTGGGATTGATTTGTGTGGAATGCGGAAGTGACACTCCACGGAGAGGTGGGCATTCTCAAACTTAAGCATTCTCTTTGGGAAATATCATGTAGGAGATGGGAGTTGGATTGCAGCTGTAAATGGTTGCTAGCAGTATTATCCTCTGATTATACATTTTAAGCATCGTAGATATTAGTTTTGAAATGTTCATAATATTTATTTTATAAGGAATACATTTTAGATGACGAAACTCCTAAAAATATATGTTATCTACTTCAGTGAATCTATAAATTCGTTGGCAAATTTGATTTCAGTCCATTTTATTGGCTCGCGTAGGTAGGACACATTTCAGCACTTACCTTTTGGTCAGAAGGGGGACGGTTGGGCTCTTGGCCAAAGCCCACGGCCCACTCCAGGGCCACCTACATGCGGCACAGCAGTTGGTCAGAATCCGAGGAAACCAAAGCGAAGCGAAATGAAAACCCAAGCCATTGGCAACAACACAGGAAAAAGAGAATATTAATGATCAAAAATAATTATATTATATAAAATTAGATTAATTTATAAAACCAATTTAAACTGAAGCATCTCTAATAACAAAGCAATGCTTTAAGCTTGTAAAAAATAACCCATAATAGATATTTTTTTGAAAACTAAAAGCTTAATTATAAAATAAGCTACAGGATAAGTATCAGCTATAGCTCTCAATAGATACAAATACTTTAAAAATCTTCATAGATAATCAAGAACTTTTCAATAAATACATCTAAAATTTCTTAATAATATTCAATAAACTATGCGAATATGTTTTGTATTAAATGTACAATTTAGTAGTAAATAATATTTTAACTTAGATTTTTCCCTCAGTGTTATGAGGATACATAACAGAACCGCTGCTGAGAGGCCGAAAGCCTAATCGAACACGTTTCATATGACTGCGGCGCTAAAGATTACATTTTAATCTCTCTGTATCGCCATCTCGCTTTCGCCTTGGCCTCTTTTTCCTCTAATACCTCTTCTCCTGCCTGGAATTGTGCCTTGGAATAGCCAACTAATCAATGGCCAGTACTTGATTTTAACTTGCTTGTAATTGGGCGGCGATAGAGAGATACGAACGGCGACGACAGGCACCGGCGATAAATGTCCGAAAAATTCTAGACGCGTACACTTTGTACCCCTCTCTTTCCTTTTCTCTCTGTGTGTGTGTGTGTGAGTGTCGTCCGGTGTGAAATTACCGTTTAATGAAAAAAGCTCCAGCAGCTTCCCCCTAAAGGAAAAAGAAGAGGAGAAAAATAAACACACATAGAGAAAAAGATATATCCTTTGGTATTTGTAAGCAGGTGCGTAGTCAGTCAACTTTAACTTGACAGCTAAAAAATAAAGGGTATTTATATAGCTTCTATTTTGAATCAATCCAACATATATATAAAAATATAATATATATTTTTAAAGAATTTAATTTAATATTTAATTATCTAAACTTGTATCTCTGAATGGGAGTGTATCAATATTATCCCCTTATGAGAATAATGATAATATATAAATAAAAAAATATATATTTTTCTTTTTAAAAAATTTTAATTGATTTATTTATTTATAACGCCAAAAATGATACTTTTTAATGTTTAAACTTTCAGCCAAGGAACTTCATCGGTTCTAATTATTTTGACGGATTAAAACTTAATTCGTAGGTTTTACAAAAAAAAAAAAATAAATGCTTTAGTGATTTATAGTCCCATTCCACTGGTACATTTTTATTTTATTATTCTTTGTTGTATTCTGTATTACATTTTGTTTATTTTATATACTCGTTTCTTATAATTATAGTAATTATAATAATAACCACAATTAATCCCTGTGCTTAATGCTCACTATCTCAAAATACCAAATCCATGTGCCGCCTCATCCTCCGATAAAGTTATGCAACATTCTTAAGGGGGGGCTTGGCCGATTTGCCCGACGCCCCTGGGCACAATTTTTGGCCCATAGTTCGGTATCGCCAACGCCATCGGTTTCGGGAATAGGAATAGAAAATCGGAATCAGAAAAGCAGAGAGCTCAGCGCGTAGGTAGCCAGATATTTTCCGCTGCAAATGCTGGAAAATTGCCACCGCTGCAAACTCACACACACAGCACGTGACAAGGTGAAATAAAATGAGAAGCTATCAGCGGATGGCCGCAGGTTCGGTTTGCCGTTTGCAGTTCGCAGTTACAGATACAGATACGGATGGCACACACAGCGGAAGATACATGACGATACAACATCTTATTAGTTTTTAGTGCGGCCCAGTCGGTGCTGCTAGATGGTTTTAGCATTGAGGCATCCAACGGTAGCAGTTGCAGTTGCGAAATTTGCATACCAGTCGGGGCGAATATTCAACGGGCCACCGGTGACATCTTATTGCATTCCTCAGTGTCAGAGGCTTTATTGGTTTCGCCGAGGATTCCGGGCTTGGGTTCTGTCATTACAGATTCTCTGGAGGTTGCTTACTTTGAAGGACTACCATTAAAGATTAATCTATAAGATGTGGTTAGTTTTTAAAGAGTCTACTCGGATTTATAATATCTTTTTCGGAAATATTTTAGAAGAAATAAGGTAGCTGTATCGTAAGACATGATGCAAACAACATAAAAAAATTATATAAAATAAATTAGACAAACATCGGAGACAGATAAGTGAAAGAAAAACTATTTTTTAAGGACAGAAAGATCATATTTGAGCCATTTTATAGGAAAAGATTTTTCAAATCAATGATAAAACTTTTTAAATATTAATAATTTAATCTATCTTTATTTAAATATTAAATAAATATTAATATTTTATTCTAACTTTATTTACCAATGTGAATTCTTAATTTATAATATTTTAAATAATAAATAAGCGCCTATTGAAAGCATTAACCCAAAACAGAAAAACCTCTAATCTAACCCCTGAAAGACGATTAACCCTTTTGCAACCTTGATTACTGAGACCTCTTAACCGGCTACTGCCGGCCACTTCACCCAATGACAGTTAACCCATGGCAATTGCATTATCGAAACCGACACCGTCCGGCCGACAGAAGGAAAAACCCTATTAACCTTTGGATCTGCCAATGTTAACTAGAAGCTGCGGGGGGCACTTCCTCATATCATCATCCTGCTGTTGCGATTTGCGATCCTCCTCGGTGTTGCATTTATTGCAGCTGCCTTCGTCTTGGACTGAAGCTCCTGAAGCGGTCGCACTTTGCACAATTTACGTGCACATAAATTACCATTAATTAAATATTTCTGCGCTAATGCCGTCCGAACGAAAAGGCCCAGCAACGTTCTTTCCCCCCTTTGGTAATCACGGCAACTTTTGGTCAGAGAAGTGGACTTCTTTAAACCGACAAGTGACACGGACACCGAGATCTGAGGGTGCACTTGAAGAAATTAAAAGGAAATTTAGGTTTAATATTAATAAATTAGAAAAAAGTTAAGATTTGTGAGCTAGTAATTTCAGTATTTGGTCAAAAATGTTCGTAAATACCTAAAAAAGTATAAAAATTAGCTAAGAAAAGTTGAAATATGTACATTTTTTCCTTTGTGGAACTTTCAACCCATACAGCTAAAGACGTTCATTAGGCTTAATGTAGCGGAGCAGTCGTATAAAGTGGACATCCCCTGGCCCCCTGCCTCGTCCGTCCCTTTTTGCATATGACAAACGCGCAGGCGCGTGGCCTCAACGAGATACCGGAGCTACCACCGGCTACCAGCTCCTTGGGGCCTTTAAATTTATGGAATTATGAATAATATTTTAAGAGGGCCCCGAGGGCGGCCGCCACCGAGCATTGGGACTTGCGACTTTCGACTGCGACTGTGACTTCAACTGATACTTAAGCCCAAAGCCGAGGAGAAGTCGGCGGACTGTCCGACTGAAGTCGGCTTCAAGTCCAAGTTGGGTTAGTTCTGCTGGCTGATTGCTCGCGACGGTGACGAATCGATTGATGTCTCGCTTTGAGTTATCACGTCGCTTGTCTTCGGCAACTTTTAACAAGGCCATATTCCGTGGGCACACTGAGCGAAAAGTTTGTTACGTTTCTTTAAAAAAACATGTCAAAAAGAAGAAATTTTAAGTAGTAGTGTATATCGAGAAGCAAAGTCATTTAAAATGCAAGTATTACGCTGAATATCAGATCAGTAATATAGAAAACTTTGATATATCTATATTTTAGGTATCGAAAAATATCGTATTCTACTTTACAATATAATATTATGGAAAAAGATCGAGATAATTTGTATTTAATTTCTTTGTTCCTTTTTCATAATTTTAAATATCGAAAAATATAGGTCTTAACGTTAAAATATCCATATAATCGAAATATATCACAACTGTATCCATTTTCAAATTATTCCGAAAGATTAATAGATTTATTGCACATCTTAAAGTATGCATTTGTTATCGAATCTTTTGTCGAATTGCAAAGTCCTATATAATGTATTTAGTAAATTATCGAATTCATTATCATATCGTAAATATACAAAATTTTGATATATCGATATATTAGGTATCGAAAATTATCAATATTCTATAAAGTCTATTATATAAATATAATTAAATAATATACAAAAAAACAATATAATTTTTTAGTTACGTTTTCATTTTTTAGAACTTAACCTTAAAATATCGATTTAGTAGAAACATGTCAGAAATATATCCATTTTCAATATCTCACATTTCAAAATATTCATTTGTATAACGTATCAAAATAAGTTTGTTGAAAAATGAATTATTATCTATTTAGTATAACTATTTCAAGAGTTTCTTTTATATTTGTAAAATATTTTTTACTTAATTCTTTACATATTTCAGTTGGCAGTTCATGTTATTCAGCATTCAGAGGAGTTGATTTAGCCATATTTCTAGCCTCTAGATTTACATTTTCAAGGTTGTTAACCTTCTAAAACAATTTCCGACTTCTATTATTTTACTTATTATATATTTCCTACTTAAAAAGTGCCTCGGAAAAACCTTAGAACTTTTCTTCAGTGCCTCACATATATATATAACCCCATAGATGCTATATCTGTTCCTGTCGTGCGCTGCATTTTTGATGAAAATCACTTATAATCCCATCAACATTCCCCATCTCGCTCTCCAATTGAAAGTTAATGTCTTTGCCTTCCGGGGAGTGGGAGTTGCAGACTTTTCGGATCTCTGGAGCTCCGGAGTTATGGGCGAGTTATTGGGGGGAGAGTCTGGAGTTGGAGGCCCAAAACTTCGACGCTGGTGTTTGTGTTGGCTTCGCCTCGTCTGTTGCTTTTTATTGATGATGTCTTTGTTTATTTGTTGTTCTCATGTTGTCGCATTGTTTGTTGCTCTTCGCTGCCGAGGCTGTGTTGTTCTCGTTGGACGCGCTTCAGCAATTTGTTGTTATATATAAGTATGTATCAAAAAAAGCAAAGCAAACACATCAAACGCCAATGCCAAGGCGAGCAGCGAGCACTAAATAATTACCGAACAACATCCGGTGCTACGCCAAGGAGGACATCAGGGGGATTCCCCCCTTCCTGCCCGCTCGTCGTCGGGAGTTGACAAAGTGCTTCACTTAATATCGCATGACGCCGCCGGCATCCAAGGAGAAAGACTGGCATGATTCTTCTCTTTACGGAATTATAAACACATTCACTTACTCGCGATGGGGACGCAGAGAGAAAGCGAGAAAGATCTTTCTCGCCGAAGGGATTAGGGGAATGTTTAGTGCCAGCAGATGGGTCCTGAAATAAACTCAAACTGGAAAATTTTGAATCAATTTTGGTATATGATCAATCGGAAGTTGTAAAGCCTGACTGGAGGGTAATAAAATATTACAGAAGTTTGGAAGGTTTTTTATAAAAATAATTAGTAAAATAATTGTAGTTAGGAGCAAGCTTAATTTTATAAAATTTGTAAGCATTTAAGCTCACTATAAGTGTATTGTAAAGCCTGACTGGAGGGTAATAAAATATTACAGAAGTTTGGAAGGTTTTTTATAAAAATAATTATTAAAATAATTGTAGTTAGGAGCAAGCTTAATTTTATTAAATTTGAAAGCATTATAAGCTGACTTCAAGTGTATTTAGCTTGATTTTATAGAGGTTAATCGAGTATCTTGTATATTTTCCTCAGCACACAAAAGTCTTTGTGGTTAGAAAACAAGTGCAAAGCTGTTTGTTTAGTCTGTTTAGCTTTTCGTCATAAAATCTTATCAGCAAACTTAGACACTAATTTGAATAATTAAATTAGATCGATTTAAATTAATTTAAAGTATTTAATTAGCTGTCTTGCATCATTACAGATCACCAAAATTATTAAATCCACAAAGACTCTGCAATTTTCTTGCCATAAACTTTATAATTGCCTTCACTAATATATCTCTAATAGCCAAATAAATCACCTCATAAGACACATACCACGCCCCCTTAAAAGCACACGAAAAAAATATAATAAAACCGAAATGCTAAGCGCGAATTCCTTTGAAAAAATCCACGCCATATAAGCCAGCATGCCGTGTATTTTTCTTGTCGGTTACGGTATTTGTTTTTCGTTGACATTTCGCCATATGATTTCCATAAGCTGCCACAGCCTCGACGGCGGCGGCGGCGGCGGCTGCTTTAGACAAGTATTTGGACCCACTCGCGCACATCGCACATCGCACATGTTGCTGCTTATTTTTGGGATGCGATGTGCGGCCAACGTACAACAACAAACACACAACAATCACAACACGCAACAAACACAACAAATCCCCGACACCGCAACGCACTTAGTTAACGACGGCAACCTCGACTGAGACGCTAGCCGAGGCAGCGATGCCGGCGTCAGCTTGCAGTGACAATTGTCAATGAAGTTTCCGTAATAAATTCTCGTCTTTCGGCTGTCTGTGCGACGTTCGGCCCCCCTCCCCGCTTTTCCCTCGATTTTCCCCGGTTTTCCTCGGGTTTTTCCCCTCTTGGAGCAAGCAACTAACTTGACACGTTTGGCGGTTCCCCGAGTGTTGGGGAGTTGCTGTGTGTGTACCAGAGATGCTGGGTTGGTATTTCAAAACCAAGACGATCTGTTTAAGGAAATGGTACAAGATTTGTAAAGGATAAATTTACATTTAATTGTATTGAAAAAAATATATCAATATATCAAATTTGACTTTGATCTGTTAATAAACAAGAAAGTTACAAGAGAATAAAGGTAATCTATCTCTTTCTTGCACGCTCTCGCATTCAACTCAGTTAAGTCAGTTAAGTCGAGTCTGACACCGTGGTTTGGAACTAGGACAATTTAAAATAAATCCTTTATTTATATATTCTCTTTTTTTTACAGAATTATAAAAACATTTGATTTTTAAAACTGTTTTCAGATTCTTGGGTTAGAGATTCTCTGCTAAAATGCACAAAGTCTTAGTTACAGGATATCTTACAGTCCGCTATTTTCACTGTAACTTTCTTACTTGTGTAATTTTCATTATGATCCTTAATCATTAATTAATCATAGTTTAAACATTTCAGATCTTTTGCTCTTTCACTATACACTTTTTTTATTAATAATTTAAAACATATCTCAAATTAAGATCATATCACTTAAAATTATTAAAATCTTTATAAAGAAGCCTTAATCTAGCCAAGAAAAAATTCCCCAAATCGGTCTGCACTAGAGAAGCGTCTGTGTGCGTGTCTCTGGATTGCATGCAACGCGGATGGATCGCCGGGAGAAGAGGAGCAGTCCACGGATCGTTTGCCACGCCACGAGGATTTGGTGTCGCGGCTTTTTATGAGGATCAGCTGCAGTTGTGGCCACTATAAAACAAACACAACACGATGGCTGAAAACTACGTCGAATAAGCCGCCGAACTGCCTATACCCTCTAGATCCCGAGCCATATAGGGGAGAGATTCCTAGATTTGAGATCGCTTTGAGTTGTTTACGAGGCTGTAAATCAGGTGACAGATATGTGCGAACTAGTTCCTGGCTAGTCGGGTTAAGAGGGTGACTAGGTGGGTATTTTTAGATATATCTATAATACTTTGTAATCATTTGTTTTTCTTATGATAATTATATTAGGATTTACTTTTTAAAGTATAAAAGTTGTAGTAGTTTTTCCTTTCCAATTTAAATTTTTAATTGATTTTAAATTACTTTAAATTGTTTTCATTTAATTTTCGACTAGTTTTTTTTTTACAAGATCTTCCCTTAAGTAAAACTACCCCTTTATAAAGCGTAAAATAAACACTCGAGTGGATACGCTTGGCGGCTGAATGATGGCAGAAGTTGGTCTTTTAATATGCAAAATTCACAGCATTAATTACACTTGCTGCGAGTCGTTCGCGATGTCTTTGAAGCAGCTAACAACATGGCTGCCTCCTTATGGCCTCCTTATAGCCTCCATATATATA
>VNJS01006752.1:0-31381 GCA_008042575.1 Drosophila watanabei | reverse complement strand
TTGTTGTTGCGTCTCAATTTGCTGCCTGCGCCGCCTGTCGCTGCCAATTAAGCCGGGAAATCGCGCGCGGTTTTAACCGCCTCCAAATCGCTGTGGGAAATATGTTTGAAAAATAAATTAAAAATGAATTTGAGTGACCTCTGTCACCTTAAAAAAGAAGGAAACATCTTGGCTTAAAGGCTTATGTTTTTAGTTTAACTTTAATTAAGAATTTAAATAAATTCAAACGTAACTTTACAATTCATTTTAGTTCCTTAATCAAATTGAATTACAAAAGAAAATCAAACTATTCCTTTCCAAACCTACGACTTAGGGTTAATACAAAGGACTAACATTCAGTTTCCTACTTAAACAATATAATAAATACTTTTCTTAAAAGGTTAATTTAAACATTAAATTTCCTACTTAAACAATTGTGGCTACTTTTCTTCAAAAGGCTAATAACCTTTTAAATATTTAAGCATTTTCTGCTTAGCAAATCCAATGCCTTGATTTATATATTTAGCCGCATACGAAATTAATTCGGTTAAGCGCCTTTTCATGTCGGCACCTAACGACTCTTTGCGTGGCATCCACATGGGAGTCCCATCCATCCTCCCCAATCTCTCCCACCCCTCCTTTGTGGCTTGTGGGCGTCGAAGTTGCTCCGTCTGTGTCGCTTCAACTTGAAACTAGCAGAGCAAATAAAGATAGGGATGCAAATACAGGCAGGCAGGCAGGCAGTCAGACAGCAACTCGAATTAATTAAAACTGAAAATTGCAGTTTGGCAGTGCGGGGACGCGTCTCAATCTCCGCTCCCTCATTTCGCTTTTTTAAAAACCTGCAATTAGCAGCGAGAATCTGTTGGGCCCGGTAATTTGATAAGTCCTCGAAACTTGACCCACTTTTCGGGTGTACGGATACGCTAATGAAGTCCATCTTCACCAGCTCCCCCATCGCCTGCAAGAGGGAGGGAGTCTTTCTGCCCCCCGTTTATTTTTACGACGCTTTCGTTCAGGCGCTGGCATTTAATGTGAAATTTATCATTTCGCTGCCACGCCTCCCCCGACCCCATTCGACAAATTGTCGGCCTTGGATGGGTTTTTATTGCATTCACATTTCTCCCGGGCGTAAGCTGATATTTTTTTATTTTTCGACTTTTAAAGTTGCGGATATTTTTTTTAATGAACGTTCCTTTGGCATGGATATTTTTCCAGGCACAACTTTTAGCCACTACCTGTCTCGACAGGGGCGGAAATCAAAAAAGGCTAAAAAATGCATTTCACGTGGGACTTTTCCTTTTTAATAATGGGAAAAGTTTTGCAGAGTACAAGCGGCGGTAGGAAAAAGTTTAGATGTATGAATATCGTTGTTAATCCAATTATAAAACTCAAATTAGCTTATCAAAGAGCTTTCCTGTTAAAATACACATTTTGAACATGCGCGCCAAACATGCCATGCTGGCGAGTCGATAGCCATTTTTATATTTTATCGATAGCCAATTCAATTCAAACTATGGAATGTTTTGATGGTAGTTTTTCACCACAAAATAATAAAGATAAAAACATTTTTATTGTAAAAAAACAGCGGACTTTTTACATATATAAATAAGACAAATAAAATAAATGAAACAAAACGGAAACAATATATACAAGTATTATGGTAAAATAAACAAAAAACATATTTAATTTAGTTGTATATTTATAGCATATTTCCAAAAAGCAGATGGTATATTCTTGAAATACTGGTATTTTTTATCGATAGTTCCGCGGTCACATTGGTCCAACCCAGCGCTAGAGGTGGAAAAACATCGATGTATGGAGACATTGATGTTTTAATAAATTTTTAAAATAATTGAAATGTACACTAATGGTTATGTTAAAAATAATAAACAAAATATTTATTCACTCTTGAAAGAAAAATTAATTAATTAATTAATGCCACAAAACTATTTTGAAACTTACCTTTCAATATTCTAACGGCTCGCAGACGGCTCTGATCTTGCTGTACTGCTCTCGGCCTGCAATTTCGTGTCTAAAGAATGCTCAATTATTGCATACGGAACACTTCTTTAATAATTCATTTATAATACAAAAATAATAAAAACCTGAATGTGTACGTACTTAGCTTGTTCTTTCGATAGTGACGGCACAGAAACATCGATGCATCGATGTTTTCATCGATGTTTTTACACCTCTACCAAGCGCGCTTGTTTTCAGTCAAATTTTTACCGTTGTCCGCTGTGAACCGCTGTTACCGCGCATGTTTGTAAACCGAAATCAGGCCCGAAACGCGAAAATACCCCCAAAATGTACAAATAAAACGACAAAAACCAATAAGCAAGCGAAAATAAAAAAAAATACCTCACATTTAATACAGAAAACCCTCGAGAGTTGTGATTGAAAAAAAAAAACTGCAGCTGTAGTCCCGACGCAAGGCGCAGGCTAGAACGAGACAACGCTATTGTCCGTGTGTGTGCAATTTGTTGATAGTATTTCCTGTTGTTGTTGTAAAAAATGCGCCGCTTGCAGCCAAACAACAACAAAAAGACCTGAAACAGCAAAAAGAACGGCGTATGCCGGCAAAACAAGCGTAAACGTAAATTCGATTGATAAAAAGAAGGCGCAGAGTACGAAAAACAAGAAGCATGCACAAATCGCCAAAGAATACACAACAAAAGTGGAGTGAGCATTAGTCGCGTGCGTGTTTGTGCTGTGTTGTGTGCGCGTTTTAACTGCGTGAGTGTGAGTGCAAAGGAATAGGAGAAGTAAGCGGCGATTGGAGCCACAAACATACACGAAAAAAAGTGGAAGGAAATCGAAAGCCAAGATGTTGTAAACAAAAACTTGGTAAATTCAAATTACCTGCAAACGCTAACGACGGTTTCCAGTTCAATCAGCGCTAAAAAAAAAACATGCGGAAAATGGCCAGCGAGGGAAGAAACAATATCAGCAATGGTTTTTATATGTGGAGCTGGCTAATCTTTGGTCATCTGATACTTCAGCTGATTGGAAGCACAGTGGGAAGTCAAGGTAAGGAAGTAATCCATGAAATATTGGAATATGTTGGAAAGTATTCCAAAACTAAGGTGGTTATACAAGTTGCAGGATAAAGGTTAAGATTGGGTTTATTAAATCATTTATTGTAACATTAAATGGGGTAAAAACTGTGTAGTGTGAAGATAAGAAAAAGCTTAATCAGATCAGTAAAAGGTAGATAATTTTTTATGAAGTATTTCTGTATTTAAAGTTCAAAGTCTTGTTCGAAGTATGAACCCATAAAGTTTTGCCCATATCCTGTCATTATCTCTAGAGTACACCCAAGTATACTTGACTAAAAAACCCAACAATATCGCTAGTACAGTTCTGGCGACCCAATGTCTGGTCGACGTGCCACAGACCAGGTATATTTGCGCCAAAAAACACTCACATTTGGTACGCTTATGTCAACGGCGGCTGATAAGGCACACAGAGTCATACGAGTATTTCGCACCTAAAGTTGACGTAAATTCGCGAAACCCTTTCCAGGTCGACCAGCCCCATGTGACAATCATTCTGGGGGTAATTCACCGTAATTGGCCGCCATCATATCGACGGCAGATAAGAGCCGGAAAGCAAGAAGGTTGCCAAACGGTTATCTCCTCGATAGTGCCTCGAATTTCGAACATTACTAATGAGCTTCGCTTAAAACGAGATAAACAAGGCACTGCACAACAAGAACTTGAGACTGGCCAGCGACTTTTCCAATAATTGATCTCGGTTTGAGCCAAAACAAACACCAACTATGACACCCGTATTCTGTGAAAACAGCAAAATATATATATTTGAGGCATTAGAAGAGTCAGACAAAATGGTGGCCATTATCATTAGAGCATTCTCTCAACCAACAAGTGATCTTGAGGGATCAGGTAAGGGCAGGTAAAATTCAATTAGGACTCGGGATCAGCCACAGTTTCAGGTCAAATTTAGGGTTCCCCATAAATAGAGATTATAAAAAATCGTTAGGCAGCTGCACAATACATCAACTGATTGATTTAGACGGGAAACTAAGCCGGGGTTGGTTTAAGGGCTTATCATATTTCAGTTTCGCCTTTTTTTCGATTCTAAAGAGTAAACATAATCGCAGGAAATGAGGGAGGGAAACTGGGAATCACCACAAAAAGCGCAAATAATGCAAACAAATTAAATGTCCTTCGTTTCGAGCCAAGAAAAATAAACCAACCCTCAAAAGCAAGGCTTTTGAAGGGGAGCCAACGCCTTATCAGCTACGGAATTTATCAATGCCAGCTCTCCACAGAAAGGCTCCCCCCAAAAAAAAAAACAAACGTAGGATGTAAAATATGGTGGGCATGTCATATGCAAATGGAATGAAAAATCTTTGAACAAATTTTGGGTCATGGCATGTCATAAGTCGCAGGACTTTGCGCCAGATTTAATTAAAAGCATTCCCTTGCCTAACCTCAAGCTTTATGTGCCGGGGGGCTGTAATTAAAAATACTTTTACGTGCATGGGTGTAGCCAGGAGACAAAAAAGCAGGTGACAACAATAGGTTACGATGGTCTCTCGACCATTAAATACCTGGTAATTATAGCTTAGCTAATGCAGGGTTTGTTTTGGGAAAGCACAGCAAACTGTTACCAACATTTCACTAAGGATTTTAAAGCACTTTCTTGAGCTCTAAAAAGTCCTAAGTACCTTAACATAGAGAGTGATTTTATTCTCAAGGTAATTTCCCTTTAAAGTCTCCAAAAACTACACCCAACTGTTCTGCAAAACTACCGTGTAAAAACTCACGTGCAAGAGAGGTCCTGTTCTCATTTTCGTGTTTATTTGTTGGTGTTCTTTGTTTTCACTTTTGTGGCCATAATTCCTTGCTTGCTTTTAGCTCGGGAACTGTGGCAATTGTGCTGTTCCGTGTCCTGGGCGAGCCACTCTTCCGGGGGTTTCCCTGGCCATACACATATATAGCATATTTAGCCGCATTACGTGATACCGTATATGAGTGACATGTTATTCTAATTTCGCACCCCTTTTCTTCATTTTCCTTGCCACACATTTTTTTTTGTCCGCTTTTCCTGCGAGGGTGCGCTTGTCAAAATAAACATTTCCATATGGCGGCCATAGCCCCTGGCGATGTGTCGCAATGAGGCAACAGAGAAATGGAGTCTCGGGGAGAGAGAGAGAGTTTAGAAGAGGGTCTCAGAATGAGGTCACTTCTTCGCCGCTGAATGCAGACTAATTACGGACCGATGCCAAGTCTCTCAATTGTGTTCCCAGCTCAGGCGTCACTTTGAAGTGTTGACAAAGCAGCGGAAATTGTACGTCTTTCGAGAGAGTCTTCTTCCCGTAGGGAATACAATATATATATTTAGCCCTGAGAACAGCTCAAAGGACTCTCACTTATAGGTGGGTGAGGGGTCTGCAGCGGGCTCCTTGGGTTTCTTTAGTTTCTCATTTCCCATTTTTACAAATTTGCATTGTTCAGGGGCGTCAGACAATGACAGCTTTTGTCCCTTGTAAGTTGCACAAATAAAGTTTTTGTAAGTGAAGTGTGGTTAAACAAAAGTTTGTCTTGTTATTTAATTAAAACAGTATTGTGTTATATATTTTAATTCTCACAAGGCACCAAACAACAACAGAGGCAGAGACAGTGAGCATGTAGATGTTGCATGTGCATATATATATTTTTTGGAGAAACTCATGTTGCGGGAATTTTTATGGAAAACAGCAGGAGGAACCACCGAACTCGACACCAAAAACAGCAAACGGCAAAAGTATTGCAAGCTCAGCAATAGTAAGACACACAGAGAAATATTACAATAATTATTTGTATAACATTTAAGGGGAATATTCTCATTAAGTTTTGAATTGAATAAGCCTTGCTTTTTGTAGTAATTTGAAGTGTTAACCAACTATTGTTGACTCGGATTTTGCCCTGTGTATTTGCTGCTGCGTTGGCAGAATGCAATTTCGTTTACAGCTTCGAACCCGAACCTTTGCTGCCTTCCACCTTCCTCCGATTCGATATGACAACATGAATAATTCACTTGAACCCGCCACAAGAACACAGAGAGCAGAAACAACAACAACGAACCGAAGCTGATTCTGCTGCAACCCAAAATGCTCAAAGTTCAATGCACGCAGCAGCAGCAGCCACAAAATCCAGATTCTGGCCAAAGCTCCCAAAATGGAGAAGGGACGCTGCTGGGTTTTCTGAGGGAGATATTCGGAAAGAATCGGGGTGAAAGAGAGCTGATCTCACAGGAAATGTATCTGGCCAGAAGTGTATCTTGTTTCGCATTTTTTGTATATTTTTTTGTGGGGGCGTAGCTGTATTCCTAGGGATTAGTTCCAATTTGCATAGGTGCGTGGGCTGATCCGCAGATGGCGGCCTCACATTTCACCGAAGGACACCGGAATAGTTTCTCAACCAAAACCGATCTGTGCCAGTACTTAACTTGTTGTGCTTCGGTGCTGAGTGGCTTAAAGTGCCGTTAAAACGAGCCTGCCATCAGCCTGGTCCCGCAAATCTCACACCTCTCCATTTCCCATTCCAACCCATACCCATTTCCAACTCCAACTCTATCTCCATCTCCACACCGGGGCTATAAAATATCAGAAATTATCTGCCTCCACGCCTCGAATCGCACTTAATCACCTCCAGGAGATGAGCGAGCCGAGAGAGTGAGTAAGGCGAAAAAAGTCAGAGAAACGAGCGAAACGGAAGTCGGCAACAGTTTTTTAAATGCAGTCATTTAGCCAAAGTGCTGGCCAGCAGCCCGGCAACTCTAGGCCCCCAAGATCTTTTTCTGGACACGCCCTGCTAAAAGAACTCAATTTAACCAGATTTTTTATACTCTTTCGAAGGTTTTTGCAGATCTTGTAGGAAGTTTGTAAGAAAGCTTTGTTTAAAAACTAAAGTGGTTAAATGTTTTAAGAGTTTTGAATATTATAAAGAAAAGATTTATAGATAGTAGAGAGATTATGAACCTAAATTTACTATTTGACTTAAGGGGATAGTGTCTTACTATCAATCCATTGAATTTTATAAAAATTTCTATATATAACCGATCGTTTTTGAGGGTGTTTCAACTATGGCTTGGTTGTTTTCACTCAAAATCTGGGTAGGAGCGGGGTAAACGAGCTTCGGTAATTATTTTGTGCCCAGTGGAGCGAGCGATAAGACAAGCTAGCGCAAAGTAAACAAAGTTTTTGCATTGTTTTTTAGCTCTCCGCATCCTCCTGGCGTCTTCAGCGCTCTCCCCTTGTTCTTATTGCATTTTCTGGTTTCAGGTTTCGCGTGCCCATGGGCTACATTAATTGAAAAAAGTCGCTCGTTTCGGTTTGGTTGCAAGCAAATGAAGTTGGTCTTGGCTTTGGAACTTACTTGACTGCTCTTGCACCTCCTCCTCATCTTGGGGGCCCCGCCACACCGCCGGCTTATCGGTCAACAAAATGCAGTCGCTGGCCGGCGATAAACTGTGGCCATGCGACTGCCTTAAAGTAGATCGATCGGTTGATTGGCGACGGAAAAGCGCCCGCCTCATCTCCAACTCACTCCCCTATTGTCTGGCCGTTTTCCACTCGGGGAAAACTTTCTTGATAATCTTTAGGAATCTTTAAAAAAATAAATCAAATAAAATATGAAACACAAAATCAACTTTAAACTGGTTCTATCAAGAGTATAATTACCTTTTAGCTTAATTTAAGCATTTTAGAACATTCTATAATTATTTCTTTGATAGAATATGACTTAAAGAGTATATTTAAAATATTAAAAACCTCTCTCTATAGATCTAATTTTTTCTGTGCAATTATCTGGTCAGCTAATCTATTGCCTGCAATTGCCGCTGAAAAATAGAACATGAAAAACGAGCAGCGACAATGGCGACGACAATGTCTGAGTAAGATCGGCGGAAGCGACGAGGTCGGGGCGGTGGAAATCGGGGAGCCCAGCCAAAAGTAATTTGTTACAACAGCCACACGACCGCGACGCAGACGCTGTGCTTTGTTCCGACCCAACTATCCAGCTATCCAATCGGATCCGAATCGATCCTATCCTATCCGCTCCGATCCAAGCGCCAAGACTCTCGACTCCACAGCCGAATGAGCAGCCGCCGCTATTATTTTATTATTATCTACAAAATGCACGTACTTTATACCACTTACGAGTCTGCAGCCAGCCACCAGTAGTCGTCGACGTTCGACGTTCAACGTCGTTGTCGTTGTCGAAGTCAAAGTCGTGGTTTGCAGTTTTTCGTGGGGGAGACAGTGGCACAGTGGGCTGGATTCGGACTTTGGAATTGGTGGTCAGGAGATTCCCTCAATCTGTTGGCTAAGCAATGTGTGATTTTCGGGAATTAGTATTAGATTTCAACACTTACTTTTGGTTTGATGAGCTCACCACTTGTTCACACTTTATGCAGATTTAAAATTCAAGGAAACATGGGGATTTTTTACTATTTAATCTATGTCAATAGATGTGTAATGTTTTTATTTTTAAGTATAGATTCTCCTTCTTTCTTTATCCTAATTTTTATTAAGTGCTCTAATATTAAACCTCCTACTAATTGCAATGTATTTTTTGTTGTCCTTCGAGCCGGATCACACCTTTTGCTAGGACTGTACAAGGAAGCTTAACCTCCACTTTCCTTATAAGATATGCTAACTCTTAACTGCTTTCGTACCACTATTCCGGCTTTAAGCCACAAACCGCTTTGGCCTTTACTATTGCCAGCTGTGTGTGATCTTATCTGAAGCGTTGTCCGCGTTCGCGCAACCTAAGTAGGTACTAAGTGCTGCATATATCATAGATGCCCAAGCCCAAGTCAAAGCCCAAGCCCATTCCCATTACCAATCCGATTTTTATTCCCTTACCTCGCCCGGCTTGCATTCCCTCCGAGATGTTGAACCCAAAGACCGGACTTTTTGTTCTTCTCGGGTCTGAGGATTAGATGTGGCGTGGAGTTGTGTGTGCGGCTTATGACGTGCCATGACCATGTGTGGACTCGCCTGATTAATGGCAATTATCCGCCGCACATTTCCACATTTCTGCCGCAGCCGGGTGGCGTCTCCTCGAATTGAGCTGTCAATGGGGGCTGAGTGGAGCGGAAAAGCGGAAAACGGCACCACCGACATCTGCCATAAAATCCTTTAAAATGCAACCAGCCAGCCAGCAATGATTTCAGCGCGGCGTTTGGCCATTAGGTAAGCGACTTTATGAAGGAACACTTGACAGGCGAGAGGTTTTTAAGACCGCAAACTTCAACAAACCAGCTAACAGTAGTTATCTCGTCGGCTTTTAAGATTTGGCATCAAAAGTGGCAAAACACTTGACTTGCAGGAAGAAGCCGTCGTGTTTTCTCAGACACTGTTTTCGTTTTCTCCTCGGCGGTGGTTTTCTAAATTTAGGTCTAGTTTTCTGAGAGGCAAATATCCTTGAGTCGAGGAGGAGGAGGAGGTGGCGGCTGCCTGGCATTGTCTGTTCTCGGCTTTTGTTCTCTCCAGAATCGCAGACAATGGCTGGATGCAAATATGCAAATCTCGTAATGAGGTGGTAAAGTACAAGTTCTGTGTGTGTCTCCTATCTCTATAGCACGGTTACCTCTCATTCCAGGCAAACAGCTTTTGAAGAGCAGGTACAGCTGTGGTCACAACAATAGCCTTAATTATGGGTAGCACAGAGTGTGTTTTACTTCTTTCCCTTAATTGAGTATATTTTAAAAGAGATATTATGAGTTTAAAGTGAAATAGGAATCCACCTTTAGGTGAAATCTTGTTTAAATTATTCTTTTCAAGTCAAATAGATTTAGAACTTATGCTAATCTTCAACAAAATTAAGACTGATTTGGTTTCTTGTCCGGAATCTGCTACAATTGTCTACTAGAAGCCTGCTCAGGTTACAAGAGCTGCAAAACAACTCAAGATATTATCTTAATTTTAAATTTTACCTCTAAAAAATTCAATTAATATTATTATAATGACCATAACTGTATTATCTGCCTGCTGGCAATGACACAAATTGCTTTTGTCTGCTCACAATTTGCATTCACCCGAGTAGTTCCGCAGTTCCAGTTCCAGGGAGGATGATGGAGGATGACGGCACCTACACCTACTCCTAATTGAATGTCGAGCATAAAATTATGTCAGTCGACTGCAGGAGGGGCCGGGTCTCTTCACTGCATCATCAACAGCCATGATGATGGGCATCATAATGACGATAATGCTGATGATAGTTAGGGCAAAGTATGTGGGCGCGCGTTCGGATCACTTTACAACTAGAAAATTAGAAAACCAACAGAGAATAGGAGGCTGTCAGTGCGCCGGCATTTATCTAATTAAGTTGTCTGTCTGTCCAAGGGGGAAGCACTTGAAGTGCCTACGATATGATGATGCTTCCATAAAGTTATTCTCTAGCAACTTGAGCGATACTTAACCCGCTCATGACTGTATATACATATAGTGTAACCTCTAAGCTGATTTTACTTTTATTCGACAAATGAGCTTTTGTGTTGCCGGCGACACTTTGGCTGATGTTTGTAAATTTCACACGACAAGGGTGGAAGTTAGCGCCAGGTAACAATATAAAGAGACCAACTTTTTCGCCGACTCAAGTCGACCCGACAACCGTGAAATTGCAGGGCAAAAAATGGAGGGGAAAAAAAAGAAAGAAAGGGGAGAGGGACCCGGACCCGGACCCGCACTTGAACTTTTCTGCCGAGTGTTTGACATGACAACAGCAAAGTAGATAAATGCACGTCGGTGGCGGAAGAGAAGAAGCTGAGAGACTTTGCTGGGGACCTGAGCCCAACCACAGCACCGAGGAGAAGAACTGCTGAATGCCGAAGCTCGCGGGACAAATGGGCAAGCCAAGAGTCGGAAGTCACGTAGACGGGAATTGAGAGGGAAGTGCCGTGCGGCGAAGCGGCGGAGCGGGGGAGCGGAGGAGCAGCTAGATGGAAGGCATGTGGAGCTGCCAAAACGTGATTGATGAGACGAGATCTGAAAAAGAATAACCAGACGAAGGAAGGCATGATGCAGCAATGGGGGTTAACTTGGAAACGATTTTCAAATACCTCGTGTTAAAGAAAGTTATTTAAACTTTAAACCATTTAGTCTAAGCAAGAAATAAGTTAGGAGCAAAAAAGGTATGTATTTAATTATCGATATTTTTAAATAAAATTTATGTATTAAAAGCCTGGAGCCTACAAATTTGAATTACTTTAATTATTAGAATTATTTTAAAGGAAACAGAATAAAGTCAAGTGATTTCAAAGCATTTATCAGGTAATTCTAAAACATATTCCACTTTACCATATGAAATCAACAGAAATCTTTAAACAACGTATAGAAAATTCAATTCTGAATACCAAACAGGGCTTATTTTTATAAATTCCATTAAAGTTTTGTTTAATTTATAAAGCGTGCTTAGTTTTTGCCTTTTGGTAGATAAATTAAGTTACTTAGCTTCCAGAAAGTCCCTCAAAAGACCTACCGACGAAAGTCCTTTCTACTTTCCCTCAAAGGTGTTACCACATCCTCTCTTTTGACAAATAAAAATTCAGAAAATACACAGTATTTAGTAACGAGAACATCCGCATCAAATACATTTAATTATGCTTTGCGAGAACGTTCAACGTCAATCATTAGAGCTCTGTTTATTTTTCATGCAAACACCGTCGTTGTCGCTAGAGACATCACATATGCAAATTGTTAGGGCTTCTTCTCTACACCATTCTCTATCATTTACCATTTACCATTCCTATATTTTTTCGGTAGCTAACGAATGCATGGAAATGTATGTACATGCAATTATTGATGTCAATCAAATCATTTGTAAGTAAAGAGATCGGGATCGGTCACGCTCCCGCAGACGAGGAATGAATTTCAATTTAACGCGAGAAGAGAAGAACCCAAACATCATCATCCTCATTGTGGCTTGTTTACACGCACAAATATTTTGTCCAAATCTTTCTCAGCCACCTTGAGTCTCTGGCATTAGTCGTGTGTAAATATTTTCCCACAAATATTTTGCTTGACACCCAGGTCTTCCCATGTGTGTAAGGTTTAAGTTTGGGTATTGGGTTCTCGGTTCTGAATTCTGGCTTCTCTGAGGACATTGATTCGCTTGCAAATATTTACAGCATTATCATATCTAAATATGATTGTAACTGATTCCTAAACCAATATATTTACGATATATATACAACTGGCAATTTAGCCAGGCCCCAAAAACCCATCGAACCGCGACGCAAGTCACCATTAAGCAAGAAATAAACAAAGCTTCGGGCTTCGAAGGGGAAATGCAATCGAAAAATAAACGAAAATCCACTTAATTGCACTGCGGCAAGATGGGGTTCCCTTATTTTCCAAGGGGCTGCCCGAGGGGGGGTTCAATAAACCCCGAGTTGTTTGCCTTATTGATTGCCTTATCACCGACTTGCGGCTCGGAATCGGATCGTTGCGCTCGATTTTCCATTTATCAGCTCGTATGTGGCAAGCGGGAGAAACCGCAGACGTCGTCGATCTATAGATAACTTTTTTTCGGGGGTCAACTTTGGATCGAACTCGACCTGCGTGCGCTGTGTCTGCTGTCATAAATAAATATGTACGTACATGGTGCGTTTGTGTCGAGCATGAAAAATTTATTGTTGGCAACGCCAGCGAGCTAGCAGCGAGTGTTTTTATTTTATTTTCTTACTTTTCCAAAGCAGACCGACAGACAGACAGACAAGCACACAATCCAGACAATCGTATCAGCATTTACCAATTGGATATGCAATGCATCCCAGAAACGCTTTCTATTTATGAAAGTTGCCAGTTGGCCACGGCCAAAATTGGTTTTGTGGCCAGCAGCAGTCCCAACAGCTCTGGGTTATAAGTTCAACTGTTCTCCTCCGCTGCTTAATTTATAAACGAGATAACGACTTCCCTCTGGGACGACTCACAACCTACCATTCGAATTTAATTAAGTCTTGGGGTTTGTTTATGGCCCAAATAATGCAGTTTGCGGTTATGGCCAGTGATGATCCTGTCATTTATAAGCAGTAAGTAACCTTGAAAAATAAGTATATTTATGATGATATATGATTTTAAATAGTTGTACGTTTCTTTGGTAACTTATCTAAAACATTATAAATGTTTATACTGTACCCTTTCCGTTTCTCATCACTAACTCTCTGTCATAAAATAGAAATGAAGCTGAAATGGCTCTGGGAAAATGCATAAGCATTCCGTATCTTAATGCCCCGGGATGTACAGAAATGGTGTAAGGGATTTTGATGACACAATATGGCCACATGCACTTGTCCAAACACATTCATTGATTTACCCACCCGGCACTCGACCTGTTTACCCGTTCGTGTCCTCCCTGCCAGACGGCTGGGAGGCCGGCCGCATATTTGCATATGAGTTGCCAAAACATTCATGGCTCCGGCCGGGAGGGATTTTTGGCTATCTAATGCGGTCACTCCATGCAGCTCCACTCCACTCCAGCGTGGGCTGTGTCGGTCCTCGGTCTTGCAACAGAATCCAGGCGAGAGCAGCGCGTGTGGGCGCCAATTGCTGCCGGGCCATAAAATCCAATCCGACCGGCTCTGGAAAATTAAATGCGAAATTGTAAAATGTATCTGTATCTCACTCTCTCACTATCTGGCCGGAGTGCAATGAGCTGCCACTTGAACTTAACCCGATGAAGAACCCGAGCTGAATCTCCAAGTAGAATGGCATGGGATGAGGGGGTGCTGTACTGGGTGGACAGGCCGTGCACAGACACATAATTCATACATTCGAGGCATTTATCGATTTTTCCACCCCCTCTCCTTGGACGGCCTGTGCTCAGCTGTTGTTGCCCCAGTCCACCATCCCTCTTAACGCACAATATTTTTTCGATTTTGCAACAGACGCTTGCCACACAGTCAATCCTCCCTCACTTGGGCGACCCTACACACTCTCATCCCCCGCAGCTTCATTCTCATCCGCATTCACATCCCCATCCCCCATCTCTCGAGCTCGAGCTGTGAGCATCGTCATCGTCATCTAACGCGGCTCTCAACAGCTTCACTTTATTATATATATTCCATAGTGTATTCCGTGCACTGGATAAAAATTCATAGGGAAATTCAAAACATATGGAAAAAGGGAATGTTTGAAATTGAAATGGGTTGGGATCTTTAATCTGTTATATATTATAGGTAAGAGAAATATAGATAAATGGTGAAAGGTTTTTTATTATTATGTTAGAAAGCTAAATATAAGAAGTCTAAAATATTACTCATAATAAAATATATATAAAAATCGATCTATATAAACCCAGTTCTTATCCTACCATCCTTTTAAATACTGCTTACTGTATCTTTTATTAGAATCTTGCCTTACTTATAGATACATTCCTGCTGTTACCTAGTTACTTACCGTTTATCCTTTAAACTTGGGGATATTATACATCAAGTTTATATATTTTCGAGACTAAAACTAGCTCAATATTTCTGAATTAGTACAAATATTTTCCCCCAGTGCAGTGGTTGTCGCTGGCGCTGTTGTTTGCTTGACTCTGCGGTTGCCCAACGCAGAAATGTTGTTTTGACGGGGCCAAGCGTCGAGACATTGGAAGAAGTGGCAGAGGGCCTTTCAGGGATCCGTGTGTGTGTGTGTGTGTTGTGTGGGGTTTTCCGAGAGCTAAAATAAAATGCCATAAAACTCAGAAACGGGAACCCGGGACAGAAGTCAAATGGCAAATGCTTTCAGTTTTTTCCTGCTCATCCTTCCGCTGATGATTCATAATGGTAGAACTATTTTCTTTGCGGCAGTTTGCACGAATATATATTTAAATACGGGCATTTAAGCTGTTAACCATGATTTAAATGCCTTGATTCGTACAATTATCGGGCTGTCATAAATAGTCAACTTATCTATTCTGTTTTGTACACCTTTATGGCCACCTGATTTGTACAGTCGAGAGTAATGTGTTTTCTCCCCCTTTTATTTTGCTTTGGGGTCGGTCGGTCGACCCTTACCATAAATAATAATGCATGTCAAAGTCAGATGATTTACGCCGCTTTGATGGCATTTTTCATTTTCATAATTTGTTGCCAGCTGAAGCGCACAGAAATTCTGGCTTTGTCTTATCAAAATTGCCCTTTTGAGTGGGTGTAAAAAATAAAAGAGGGAAGAAATTATTTGTGAAAACTTTTATGGCCTTAAAATTAAGTTATGTGTGTGTCCGAAGGAAAGTGTGAACGCATGCAGTTTGAATAATGGGCTGCTTATAACTTTTGCTTTATTCGACAAAACTACAGAACTCATTATTCATTAATTGGTTTTCTCTTCTCTCTCCCCATTCTCGTTCGCAGGTGAGTGCACAAACAAAGCATCAACATTAAGTTTGATAATGGTTAAATTATGATGATAAATGAGCACTGGATACTTTTGCGTAAGTTCTTTAAATTGGAAAATTTTTATTGAAAAAGAAGAAAATGTGTGTCAGGGTATTTTCGGTTTTAATTGCTTTTTTCCCCCCAAAAATTCTTTAAATTCTTTCTCTTTAATATTAAAAGGGAATATAAAAGATACATAAAATCAAATAGAAATCATGGGGAATTACATATGGCAGAACGATAAATAACAAAACGTTCGTCGCACACTCATATCCAATTCCATTTTCATCAAATATAAATCAACCGAATGACACTCTATGCAAACAGCATTTATTTACCCAAAAAAGACTCCCCCCATCTATATAGAATTTATGCAAATTCTCTTCTATGGTTAGCCAAACTTTTTAGAGTGTTTTCCCTGCTAATGCGCCACTAAGTATGCACTTGTTATATTGGATGTCTGGCTGTCCGTCATTATCCCCCCGATAAAATTATGCGACACATAAATCGACGTCAAGAGCAATTAACACTTTCTGAAATTGACATAAATTTGATCAAATCGAAAATAGAAAACCAGTTTTTGGTCAGCATTTTGCGAATGTTTTCCGATAGGTTTCGTTATTATTGTTGTACACACATTCATACCACTGCGAATATATATTTATGAAAAATTCAATTAACAGCCTAAACGTGGGCAGGCGCCAGTCGCCAAAGCCGTGCGTGGGATGCAACTGCAAAATGCCACTGCGAGATGCAAAATGTATATAAAATGCAACTGCAACTGCGGCATTTTCCAGCTAGTGCCAGACGAGTTGCATAATCCCCCCCAGCTGGACCAAACCCACTTGGACTGATATGCCAGTACTGAAAATCACAACTATGATTATGATGGCAACTCCGAGTCCCTCTCTCTCTCTTTTGCAGAGCAAACTTTTAGTTACCAGTTATCAGTGGCAGCTCAGCTTCCTAAACTGCAATTTACTCAAGTCCAAGCAGCACAAACTTGAAAGCAATTTAGAATTTTGTAGCTTAATGCAGACTATTAAATCAGAAAAATATTTGATGGGAAAATTCGAGCTTTGAATTTAATTTGAAGCTTGAAGAATTAGGTAATTGTTCGTCCAGAGTGTTTAATAATTCCTGAAAATGTTGTTTATACAACTTATGCAAAGCGTTT
This sequence comes from Drosophila watanabei, assembly GCA_008042575.1. Lineage (NCBI taxonomy): Eukaryota > Metazoa > Arthropoda > Insecta > Diptera > Drosophilidae > Drosophila > Drosophila watanabei. The sequence goes on along the minus strand of VNJS01006752.1, from coordinate 14,850 downwards.
CATCAAATTAGAGCTGTCAACTTTCGCCACAAGATAAATTGAATTTCAAGCAAACTTTTTCACTTAAAGTAGATAGCTCTGAACAGCTGACTGACTGTTGTGACTCAGACGAGAACAAATAAATTCAATGCCAGACGCATCCCTCACTTTACATACAAATACCTCAACCGAAAGCAATTTGAATCCCAGACCACGTACTTGGCACGTTGTTCCTGCCGGCTTCCTTTATTTTTCCACCAACCAAAGTTGCCAATATTAAACGCTTCGATGGATTTTATGGAGCATAAACAGGAAATTTGAAGAAGAATGTCCAATTTGCCATGGCCAAAAGGGAAACAAAGAGCTACCAAAGAGTAGACCGAAAGGAGAAGTTGGGAAAAAGGGCGAGAAAGGAAAAGAAAAGTCCATACCATTGGCATTGGCATTTTCTTTTGTCACTTTCAGGAAACTCTCCATGGCAAATTGGCATTAGGAAAATCGAGTGTATATATAGCAGAAGGCGCAGAACTGTTTTCCTCGGATGTCCAGCTGTCGTATTTTCCCTTTTCGTCGGTATTGTGTGTCTGTGTGCGGTCGCTGCAGAAACCATAAAACATTAATTTCAATTGGAACTGCTGCTCAAGGAAGGATGGAATGGGATAGGATAGTTTGCTGGCCATCCACACACACGGAACCCGAGAGCCAAATGAACTAAACGTTTATTTACAGCTACGGTCATAATAATAGCGCCTGGGACGCACATTGCATTATGATGATCTGTTGGGGACTTGAAAACATGTTTGATAAGTAGCAGCATGGAACATTTTCTTAATTTTTATACCCTTGCAGGGTATTATAATTTTAGTGTATATATATGATAATCTTGATCAGCTTCAACAGCCGAGTCGATTTAGCCATGGCTGTCTGTCCGTCTGTTGGTTTGAAAGCCTCAATTTTGCAGATGGTCATCTATATACTCTCACTAGTATATAGATAGGAACGGGATATATTGGATGACTTTATTATACATCTGTCACACAAATCATAAAAAAAAGAATAAAGATTATAAACGTAAACAGCTTTTATGCTTTTATATCAAATTCTCATTGACTTTTGATATATTTTTAGCCAATGTTGGTCTTGTTTTCGGTGTAGTAGTCAAGTCCAATCTTATAAGGACACATCCTGTGCGGATAGTCGCATTCCAGTAGATAAATCGGTCTGAATTCTGAAATATAAACAGATATTAATAAAAGTATGTTAAATTTCTATCAATATCTCGAAATTACTCTTTATTACCAGGTATATGCCACAATCGGCTTTGGCAATTATTGTTGAGCAGCATACACATATTTTTGAATTCGTGCAGGCACAGTCCATTAGTTCCACAAACAGGATGATAATTAATTGAACAGAATGCCATACAATAAGTTTTGTTTCTCTATAAAGTTTATACAAAATATATATACAATTAAATATAATTTAATTTAAAGAACGTTTCTGGTTACCCTCTGTAATAGAATAAACATCAGAAATTAATATTCCAGTATTCCAGTTGAATAAAACATATACATACAAGATAATTTCTTCTGGCGTCACAAAAAAAACAGAAGCTAAGAATCAGAAGAGCTAAGAGATTCATGTTCATGTTTATGGATGAATTTAAAGAAGACTAAGCTACGGATTCATTATCTTTTCATATATATATATACCTGATTATACCGGAAAATGATTTTAGTCAAGGTTTTATTAAAGCGAAACCATTGTTTCACCCTTGATTTTTATTTATATTTAAAAATATTCAGCGAAAAATCAGGCTAATGTCAAGTAGAGCTCAATAAATCAAAAGGTTGGGCGGTGGGAAAACTATCTAAGAATAAAAATATAATAATAGACATATAGCCATATCTTCATTATGTTTAGGCAGTAAATTAATTAATTAATTTATTTATTTTATTTTTATGAATTTATATGTTAGATCTTATGGCTGCCATAAATCATCGATTTAGTTGGGGGTTTTACAAAAGAAATTTATTAAATTCGAAAATCTTGTTTGGTTTTCTGCTAAAAATTAATTCAAAATGTTCACTTATTTTCGTCAACGTTTCGAATTTCAGTTCTAGTTTTATAAATTGAATGCCTTTATCATATAGCTCGGTAAATGTAGATGAAAATCTTAAAACTATTGTTGATTTTAAAGCTTATACAAGAAATCGATTTTGACACTCTTAAAGTAATATCGATAACGTACTATCGAAATTTAACCAGCTCTAATAGAGACTACTCAGCAGAGCATGATCCCGTGTCGTGCTTAATTAAATATTTCTAAAAAAATAAGTTTTATATTAATCACTATCAAATAAACCATTTTCTCTTTGAATTTACAAATATATAATCTTTGATGTTCCTGTAAAAGGTCATCCAAACTATCGTTTAAGAACTATCGCAGCTTTGCCAGCTCTAATAGAGCCTCTCTTAACGCTCTATTATGCTAACCTCAACTGTGGATAAACGAGCGGGCGGACATAATATGAAATTAATTTGTTAGGCAACCAGAGACTGCTGAAATGGTAACCGAAAGAAATAACAACAAACAGGGAAACACTCTGGTTGGGAAAAGTTGCAGACCGCAACAGCTGTTCAAAGAAAGCAAAAACAACAACAATAACAATAATAACGATGAGAGGGCGCAGCATATGTTAATTAAAGAAGTGCTCATTTCCCCCCAAACTCAATCGACTTTCACATTGCATTTTTGGCCCTAATAAAAGCCGCAACAACAGTGATTTAACAGAAAAGAAACCCCAACCAACACTTTTCACCATATCCATTTCGATTCGTGACACTGCCATACTGGCAATGTGTCAAAATCTGTCAGCGGCACTTAACCTGCACATAAGTCAGTGTCGGACATTAATTTTCAATTTTCGGGCTATTTTTGGATAGTGTTTCCGACACCTCCAGCTGCTGCTTCTGCTTTCCACAACTTCCGCTTAATTTTCGTTTAATTGTGCAGTTTGTTGGAGAGTTTGGAAAAGCCAAACTTTCCACTCGACATCCTTGTCACTTGACTTGGACAAATTGAACTTGACTCCTGGCGGGATCCCTCGAGAATCGCCAGCTGGTAGATGAAACATCTGTCGATGTTTTCGATATATTCCATGTTTTCTTCATTTTTTCGGGGGTGTGGTCTTCGAAATGTGCGCTAAAGAACCATCCAAAACATGGCCCAAGCGATTGTAAAATGCTAATAATAATTGGAAAAATACTCGCCTGGGCACTTCCTGTAGGAGGTAACGCATATGCTTTCGATAAATCATAAATTTATATTCTCCAGCCCCAGCACTCTTTGACACTACGATTTATACCCGATTCTTGGGAGCGGCGGCCCTCTATTTTTTTATACGCCCGATGTCGGGGGGCCAACGAAAACATCAAACGAGAGGCCCTGGAAAATGCGTGCACTACGGCCGCATCCGACTGTGAAATTCATGGATCAATTTTGAAAGTTTAACAACTGGCCATTAGCACTGGGAAGAACTATTCCTCATTTCCAGAGCTCTTCGCTCTCATTTCGCTTTTGCGGCCATAAAATATGGAACATGAAATGAAATCCATATTTTTACTGCCTGGGGATTATGGATTGTCAAAGCGCAGCGATGCATAAGTTCACAGGGCGGCGGCGGTGGATGGGAAAATATATGAAAACCCGGAAAAATAAGAGAAATATATAGAAAACTAGAAAACAGAGGCAAAAAGGGATATTTACAAACGCACACACACGTGCCTAGAGAAACCCTCCCTTCGAAAAGGGAAATTGGCATAGGGCCCGGATCATTATGAGTCTCGCAAAATGCACTTTAATCTCTCAGACAGTGAATCACCCTGACTGGAAAACTGGGATTTTCATGACAACAATGTTGCAAAGCATGAAAATATCATTGAATTATCAAGAAAGATATTTCTTTAATCAAGAGAACTCTGTAAAAATTCGATTATATTTTTTTGCCTTTTGTTTTTTGCATAATCCGTTATAAAGTTCTTTCTGCGAGTCATAAATATTGTATAAGTACTTTTTTATAGAGACTAGCCTGCAACTGCTAATCACATTATAATAATTGTAATAATTGGGCTAAATAATGGTGATTGATTTCATTAGATATCACTAATTACTATGTTATTGCAAATTGGTTCTTTGATTATTTTAAAATATCAAATTCAGAACAAACTGCAGTGTCATGAGGTTCCTATTTATTGCTGCTCTATTGTGGACCCTAAGTTTCGCAGTTTTGGGAGAACTAATAACACGCCACACGAACATAAAGTGTGAAACAAGGGACAAATCCTATTTGGAAGTAAAGTATTGCCGGTTAAAGGTATTGGGTCGTGGCATTATAGGTGCCAATGTCCATTTAAAAATGCTACAGCTGCCCATTAAATCGGTGACCATCAATTACGGCGTTTGGCGAAAGCTATCCGGATACCATCCCTTCCTGTTCAATGTCACTGTGGACTATTGCCACTATATGAGGCATCCGAACCCTGTGAATGTATTTCACTATTTCTACAAAGCCTTGATGCCCTATACGAATATGAATTACACTTGTCCTATTACAGTAAGTTGAGTTATCTCCTTCTCCTAATTTTCCTTTGATTTTTCCCTATTATTATCCTTTTTTCCCGAGCAGAGTGACTTAATTCTGAAGGACTTTGTCTTGGACGAAAAAATGTTCTCCAAGTTTCCTGTTCCCAGTGGCAGCTATATGTTTTCCATTAAATTATTTGGAGCAGGAGAATGGAAGGGATCGATTTATGCTTACATGGACCTCTATGTTGACAATAATAAAACAATACAAAAGAATCATTAGAAAATAAGTATAAATTTTATACTATAAACTGATTCGCTTTAACATATAACATTTGATCTGCTTTTGACGCAGTACAAAAAAGATATTAATGTGGATACAACATGACATTAGTGACAAAACTGATCACAAATTCTGATTGACAGCATTAAATTTACAATTCCACTAATTATGATTATATAATGAGGATATTAATATAAGCTTTTGCAATTAAACAGTAGGCTTTTACTGTACATACCATAAACATAAATCAAATTCTAAATATTACCAATAAATAAATAAATAAATAATATTAACTTTTTCGTTTATCAAATGGCAATTCCTTTAATATCCTGTTATTATTATCAAAACCCCTTGACTAATTCGAGCTTTTTAAATCTTTTAAATAAGATTATTAAATGGATCGTAAAAATGTTAAAGCTATTTGATCCCAAAAGCGAACCACCTATTAAAATCGAAAATAAATTGCGAATTAATTCCACGTGTTCCCAATTGCCAGACATCAGACTAAAAATTAGTTTGATCATCATTTCGCCATGAAGTTCGTGCCGGTCAGAGTTCTGGCCTTAGTTTTTGTTACTCTGCAATGTGGTGCAGATATTAAAACCCGTCACACGAACATAAAGTGCGAGATTCTAGACAAATCAAGCCTGGAGTTTCCCGTGTGTCGGCTTAAAGTACTGGGGCGTGGCATCATCGGTGCAAGTGCGCACTTAAAGTTCCTAAACCTTCCACTAAAAACTATTAAGATAAACTTGTGCACGTGGAAGAAAGTGTCGGGATACCGTCCGTTCCTGTACAATGTCACCGTGGACTTTTGCCGCTACATCAAGCACCCGAATCCTCTAAATATTTTCCACTATTTCTATTTGGGCATAAGGCCCTTCATCAATTTAAATCACTCGTGTCCTTTTAACGTATGTATATGACTTAAAATCTATTTAATTCGCAAGCTGTAAATGTATTTTTATCTGGATAGCACGACATCATCCTGAAGGACTTTGTTTTAAGCGATGAAATGTTTTTCAAAGTTCCGCTTCCCAAGGACAGTTACAGGTTCAGTATTATGTTCGCGACCAATGGAGTGTGGTCAGGCATTATTAACTCATATTTTGACGTTAATGTGGATGGTAACCCGAATATATTCTTTTGAAACTTAAAACCTGATTCATAAATGTAGCTTACATACAATTAGAAAGAAATAAGTTAGTAAGCCAACAAAAATTAAATTCTGTTGAATAAATTTAATCAGAATCACAAAAAGGAAATTGCCAAATAACTTGTATTCTTTATTAGCTCAAAGTGAATTCAACATTTAATCGAAATTTCTTCAATATGTTTGTATTGTATGCTCGAGATAAATCCACTTAAGTCAGGCCAAGGCAATGGCATCAGTTCCTAAAACAAATGCTGGGCAAAAACTTTGAACAAAAGATAAGAATTTAATTCCTCATACCACAAACCAAATATACACATAGATGAGAATTCGTTTTAAGGGGGTGAAAAGTTTGTTTTTGCTCCTTGGCAAACTGCAAAACGATTTTTCTAAAACGTTCGGACAGCTCGAGGCGGAAAAAGTGCGTAGTAACACTGGTGAGCAAACCTGATGGTTAAAAATAAAACTTTAGCTTTAAGCTATTTTCCTTTAATTTTATATTGTTTAGTTTTATTAGGACACTTTACAAAAAAAATATATAAACAGTGTGGCCTTGTCTTTTATTTAATTGCTCCGTTTAATCGGCTGGTCACACTTTTTTATATTGAAGGAAATAATTAAAAAGCTTTTTCCTGGTTTGCTGTTTCCTGGTTTGTTGTTAATTTGTTAAAAATTTATGTTAAAAGAAAAGTTTGCTTTTTTCTAATATAAAATAAAAAGGACACTTTCCCAGCTGTTTGGTGTACATTGCTGGCTGTCGGTTGGGCAACATTTACAATTTCATAATGCAAAAGTTTCGCTGCGCAACAAGCCACGTCCTCGTTGTCGCTGGATGCCAAAGGACAAAGAAAAGGCAATGCCGGCAGCGGAAAAGCGCTCAACTTAGCCCAGCTTAGCGACTTGCTTGGGGCGAGGAAAAGGCAGGGAAACATTTGGGGCGAGGGGAAAATGCTGGGCAAAAACTGGGGGAGTCACTGGGCGGAAAGTGAGCCCCAGCATGTGGCCAAAGTCATTTGCCGGAGCAAGTGAAAAATGCCGCTCAGAAACCAATGAACTCTGGGTGCGGACTTGCGAGTATATGGGCTTTATGGGCGGAATGGGAATGGGAGGCGGAAGACGTCGGGGCGGCCATTTTGTTAGACAACTGCGACGTCGTCTACGTCCTCGTCGGCGGCCATTTTGCAAATGGCAGCAACAGGAAGAAGCCGAGGCCCCCAGAAATGCCCCCCACATCATGTGTCAAATTAAAGGCAAATGAAATGATATATATGCGTCCGAGGAAATTTCCCAGGTGGCACCGCCCCGAAAACCATTTGATTGCTGCAATTAAATGGAATGGATGTGGATGTGGATGAAGCCGCTCCCAGGAATCCCTACCATTTCTTTCCGGTCATGCAAAAAACTCGTTTGTCCTCGAATAATTGGACATTCTCTGGGTTAGATGGCGAGCAAAATTCAATTGGAGCTCCGTTTGCCCAGCAATCAAGCAACTCTTTTATGCTCTGACTCTGGCTAAGCCCCAAGTAAACTCCAGGCCACCGGACAGATGAACAGATACAGGAAAGGTTCGCTAAGGCAAACATTTACCCAAGAAATTAAATTAATTCTTATACAAATACTCAACCATTAGAATATTTTGATTAAGCACACGTTTACAAACCATTCAGAGGCATAAAGAAAACAAATGGTTCGTAGGCTCTTTTATACGATAATCATTAGTCTCTGTGACTTGACTTACCGAAGTTTGCCTGTGTGTGGCGCGTGCCTGGGCCAAGTTATTGACCGATAGTTGTGCCTGCTAACTGGCGACGCTTAGACCGGACAGTTGTCGTCGTGGTCGTCGTCGGTTGCCTTTAATTAAAACATCACATACGGACTTTGGAGCGACGAATGCCCACACACTGGAGACAACCTGAGACACGGTCTTAGCGCAGAGTAAGCCGCTTAAGTTGCCCTTTCCTCGCGTCGTGTTTCGTAATTATGCTAAAGCCCCATGATCCGACCTTTTCCCTTACCGGCCGGCAGAGGCAATCTTATCACGGCCGATCGGCGGTGAATGCGTGGAAATTGATTTATAATTTCCAATGGCAGCCGCTCTTTGACACACTTCGATAGAGAGCTATCAATATGGCGGCAGTGGCAGCTTTTGTGCCGCCCCAGCCTTGCACATAGAAGGTATTGTACATAATACATATATCATATCTTATCGGGCCTGTAATCGAGCACCATTTATCGATTTCCATGTAACCAAGGCGGGGTGGGTGGGGAAGTGTTAACATAAAAGAACATTGAGGTTATGCTATTGCATTTGGTCTTTGTTAATTGGAAGAATATCAATAACTAATTCGAGTTTTTTCTTTCTTTTATTTGCAGGTAAAATATATGTTCTCTGGTTACCCGGAAATACTATGAAAATGGTTCTAAAAGGAGGTTTGAAACCACATATTTCGTGACTCGATTTGTACATCTATGCCGCTTTTAAAAGAAAGCATTTTCAGCAACCTTAAAGTCTCTGTAAAGACCTGATACATTGTAGCAATCAGAGCTCAATCAGTAATCAGAATAACTCTTCAATTTCACATTTTATAATTCCACGATTTATGCCCGTTGCTTGGGTAATCTGCGAGTCGAGTGAACTTGATCCTTCTACTGGTTAACTACATATATTTTCCAAACGATTTTCCATTTAATCTCCGCTCAACAGCAGCTGCAACATCATCATCCTCATCATCATCATTATCATCGACATTGGAGGGATCCATTGAGGCACGAACTCATTGAAACTGACGCGTCATAAACTGCTGAAGGCTTAACTCTCCGCTCCCTATTCAATGGATTTCTTTTTGTGTTCCTTTCGGAAAACTCCCTCCTGGGTTAGGGAAAACAAAAGCTCCAAGCTGAAAGGATGAAATGGTGGAGAGAGAGAGACCAGAGGCAAGAATGCGGAGAACTCAATAAGCTGCTCTGAACCTGAACATTGATTGAAATCGAAGACGGTAACGAGTAAACGTGCAGTGACACAACTTGAATTGAATGATGGCCATAATGCTGAAGGCTATAATGATGATGCCCTGCCAGTGTGCGGCATCCACAGCCAACTTGATGCATTTGAAACCGCTTTTGCGGTTCGAATTTGTAGTTCACAACTTTAGTTTAGTTTGTTTCGCGGTGGCAACAACAGTTGAAATTGAATAAAACATGAAGTTTGAGCAGCCAGAAGGATGCTTACTGCATTCCTGGAAATGCTACAAAAGCAGCAAACTAAAGAAGTCGGCGTGCTTACCTCTGGCTAGATGAAATTTTAATTAACTTGAGGAATGGATCAAGGCATCCACCTCCTTGCTCTCTCTTCGTGTTTACGGCCAAAAGTAAACGAAAGTCAAGCCAATATTTTGTTTGGCAAACGCTGAAAAAGCGCGTTTATTACTACATAGGCTTAAGCCTTATTATAGCCAGCAGCAAATTAGCTGCAAACTCTGGGAAAAAGCCATCTAGCATTTCTTGGGAATCTGCAGGCAGAGTGTCGTTGCTGCTAGACATCGTCTCGTTTTTTGTATGCGGAGCCAGTCTTTTGTAAAGGGCTCTGGCAGAGGAACAATATGGAATAGTTTATTTTTAATGCGACCATATCTAGACATCTACATATCCTACAAAGTCTACACACGCAAAACTAGTAAGAACAACAAAAAGAACAAGGAAATCATGAAAAAGAAATCTCTTCTGCATAATAAAATTTGTTGTCCTGAAATGAAGTGGCGCAAGCCCCGAGATGATTATCGGATTGGTGTAGACAGCTTTATGGCAACGAACACACTTGTATAGCTCCTGTAATTTGAGTACTTCATTTGCCAGGACAAAAGAGCAGCTCCTCCACCTCCTGCTTGCAGCTCCTTTATTTAGTTTTGCGCAGGATTTTTTTGTTGCTGAAATTTCAGGGGCACAAAAACTCCAAGGAAACAACACAAAACCTTTTGTGCGGCATGTTTACAACCTCCGAGGGGGAAAAACTACTCTGCTTCCACTCCAGCTTTATTTACAGATGGAGGCGTACTCCAAGGGGCTCGAAATGGCCCAGAACAAGCCCATAAATTAGCAGCCAAACCGCAATAGCTCAATGACAAGGCGAACAACGGAATGAGATACAGACAGACGGCACACGGACAGTCGGAAGAGTTGCATTTTCGGACCAGGGATGGGCATGAAAATGGGGTTGCTACTGACACATAAATCCTAGCCCCGGGGCCATTAGGTGTTTGATGGCTGCTTGTAATTAGCATAATTGAAATGTAACCACAGGAACCGGGGTGAGGCAATGCCAAAGTCATCAATTTGATTGCCTTTTCGTGGCCATTGAACTGAACTGGCAAATGTCAATCCTGCGCAGATAAAAAAAAAACTCTCTCGTTGAGTCAAAATCAAAGCTCGCCCACACTCCCCCGAAAATGTCCATTGATGTTTTCACTTGATGCGACAATTTCCATGAACCTGCCAGAGGCAGACAGACAGAGAGACAGTCTAAATTTAGAGCCATCTCTTGTGGGTTGGGGGCGGGGCTGCAGCACACACTCTAATGGATGCCCGAGAGGAGACGGCGGAGCGTTGTTACTTTGGGGTTGGAGGAGCACCTAATGGCCGAGCAGACGTTTATAATTATATTTGTGCAGCATTTCGGACTTGTGTCCTATGGCTGTCTGGCCTAGGATGTATATCATCCAGCTCTGCGGCTTTGCCTTTATCCTGTCGCCTTTAAATGGGAATCTCTGCAGCTCTTCAAAGTCACGGGAACCTCGTTTTTCTTCTTTTCTTTTCTCGTCGTCGCGTCCACTCGACATAAAAGGTTTCAAGCCTCTGGGCAGATTTTCATTTAATTTCTTTTTTTTCTATCACAGTCTGGCCTTTTGGTTGACGCGACGAGAAAAAGTGAAAAAGTGTCGCCGCCATAAGGTGCTAATCAAGGCAATGAAAGCGACAATCAATCGAGAGGGAAACCTTAACATCAAGGTGAAAATTGATCTGTACCTTAAAGGGAGCTGGTATCTATGGGGTTTCGGTACGGTTTTCATTTTATATAATACAATAAATCAGATTTGGAGTCTTTGGAATGATTTAAACATGTAAGGAAACATCATTTTGAGATGCTTCTTTGAGCTGAAAAACGTATAACTTATATATCATGGAAGAAAAAGGTTTCAAATGGTATTATTTAGCTAAGGAAGTACTGATGAAGATCCATTAAAGAATATTATCTTTAACAAAAACATGTTTTCAAACTGAATGGATCATTTAAATAAGGACATCTCAAATATAAAAGATTAATATAATAAAATATATCCTTGGAAAAGCTAAAATTCAACTCCTTTTTAAATTCTTTGCTTAGCTTGAATCATCAGATTCCTCACTTTAATTTACACTCTTAACTAAACCAGCTTAGGGATTAAAACGGACCTTAACCCTATGCAAATTTTGTAAAATTTAACTGGAATCATTACAAGAGAGGATTCCCTCCGCTTTAATCTCTTGCTTGCAAATTAAATATTCATTAAATTTGGTTTCCTTACTTTATTTTTCCTCGGGTGAGGAGTGAGCAATGCGAATTTCCTTTTTCCTTTGGGGGATCCCCTCAATAAAATACTCAGCGAGTGGAGGAATTGATCGGGGTTAAGGGGGCAAGGGACTTGGTGGTAAATTCACACGCACGTGGAAGGTGAAGTGGAAGAGTGGCAGAATTACAGAGGAAAGGGGTCACTGCAGTCGCTGTCGATGCAGTTTCCGTTTGCAGCATTTTTATTTATTTTTCTTTCCCCAGCTTTTTTTCTGTTTTCGGTTTTATTTTTCTTCTTTTTTTTTGCATACATTTGCGTTTCCCTTCTTATTTTGCGGGCATTTCCTTTTGGCTAGGAGGAGGAGAGGGAGTTGGTGGTGGTGAACTAACCAAACGGAAAATCAACATTGGCAAGCCAATCGATGGCGGACGGATGCCCAGGTCTGCGCCAGTCGCCGGAGTCCCATCGCGTCCACAACGCAGAAGTTGCTGCTGCATTTGATATTGCTTGTGCTGCTGCTGCTGCTGCTGCTGCAACTTGGGGCCATATTGCAGTGGCGAGTGCAGCCTGCGGGCATTTTCCGAGTCGCGTGAGCGGGCGATGCACATTCCGATAGTGGGGCAAAATGCAAATGCGGCCAACTGCTGCGAAAAGCCTAGAGATTTTCTCTAGCGATTTTCGGGTTAGTTTACCCAGGGAACTAGAGGAACTTAAAGGAGGTTTGGTTTCTTATAACCAATATTTTAAAATATTTATAAATTAAATCGTAAAGTTTCCTTATACATAGTGTACTTTTTACTCACTAAAATGTAACCAACTCTGTAGCTTCTTGACCAATTTTAGAACCCTTTACCCAAACTTAGCTCCACAGGGTATCACCTAGTTCATACCCTCAATTGTTATCCTGCTAACCATCTCGTTTCGCTGCTCCTTGGCTCTTGCTGCGTCATTCGGGATACACGTACACCCGCATTTGGCTTATTGGCAAATTTAACCCTTAGTTTGCGAGCTGTGCATAAATTTGGCCAGCGATAAGGCGACCAGGCAGGCCAGGAGTCGTCCGACCGGGCCGAGCATCAGTCTCTGGTCTCGGCCTGCCCAATTTAACCTTAAAAGGTGCTACCATTAGCTGCCTCTAATGGCCTCTCCTCCTCGCTGGTCGCTCCTTCTGATCGTGGCCCGTTGATATGCGAATTTTTGTGGCTTTTTGTTTGGCGATATTTTTTTTTTTTGCTTTGTTTTTTGTCTCTTAAAATATTTGCTGTTGCTTTGAAAATCGCCTGACTGGCAAATGGAAATTTCTGCCTAATTGTGCGCGTCTCTTGCGTGCTACCGGGCGCTGCCTCCTTTTAGGGAGTTTTCTCTTTTTTTTTTGGCCATATGCTAATTTGATTGGCTTCACTGCACAGACTCCGACTCAGGCTCCGACTTTTGATTGGAAATTATGCGAGTATGGGAAAATGTAGAAAAACATGCGTAAGATTTTCCCAGGCAAAAAGAAACACATGAGCAGTTAAGGCCAGTTGAGCCAGTTTTTAAAATAAAAGGCCACAAGCTAGGGGACATGGCTAAATGATGATTGATTTGGTAAAAAATAAAATTTTGTAAAATGAAATATAACAAGGAAGCAAGTTTTGGTAAGCTGAAGTTTGTATACACTTTAAGATTTGAAATCAATCATAACTAAGTCAAAACTGCTTCAAATTCAATTCGGAAAAAGTTGTAACTTGTTATTATTAGAATAAAAAATCAGCTTATTTAATTTAAAATTAAAAATTAATTTTTTTTTTATTATTGAGAGTATAATATTTGAATTTCTGAAAATGTCAATGTATAAATATGTTTTTTCTTACGGACATGTCTAGATCGACTCGGCTAGTGATGCCCATATAAGAATAAAAATGGTTTATAGGGTCGGAAATGACTCCTTCACTTTTGATTTAAATGAAAATACCCTGAAAGGGTATATTTTCTTTATGTAATAGTTTGATCTTTCAAATATACATATATTTATTATTGTATCCTTGCAGAGTATTATAACTGAAATCCGAAGTTAACGATTTTTATACACTGTTTTAATCATTTTAATCATTATCATGAACAATTTTCTAAGGTTTGGTTACCAAGTATCTCAAAGCGAACATTCTAAAGTCTAGACTTAAGCTTTCTCACTTATTTCTACAACTTTAAATAATATTTCTAGATAATCCTTTTTTTAAGTGTACCATTTTGTATTTTTCACCTCGCCTGTCTTGTCTTGTGTTTCTTTGGCAGGCATTTTTCAGTAGACCAATGTTTACAAAGTCTTTTCCTTCGGACTGCTAATTTTTTATCGACCAACAAACTGCAATTTGCATATGGCAAATGCGAGGAGTTGTTTGCCTGTTTTTTTAACTTTTTGAGAAGGAGCTGGGAGAAACTGTCGCCATTTAAGCCTGCTCCTCCTTTGGGCTTTTATCGTCTGCAAATGAAAAATCGTAAAATATGCAAATTCATGGGAATATCATAAATATTCATGTTGGACTGATTCCCGCTCTCTCTCCCTCGATTTTGGATCACTTTTGACTCGCAACAAAGTGCATCAAATTCATTTTTTTTCTTCTGGTTGTTTTGTTATATTTTTATATGTATTTTTTTCCATTTTTTGTTTGCTGTTAATCTTATGTAAATGCCTGCTGCGTGACTGGTCGAGTTGATTTTGTAGGTCCGCTACAACAATTAAACTCAATTAAGGCATTTTTCCCCATTTCTCATTCCTCCTTTGCCGCCGCTCCAATCCCCATTTTTTAAAGTGGAATTTCTAGGAAAACGAACGCACAAATCTGACTAAATTATAATTGTTTAATTTGATTCAATGAACGCGTCGAGCGTAATTACGGGAAATGGCAAACTCAATTGAAAAGCAAAATTTGTACAAAATGTTTACTCAATTAAAGCGAATCAACTCATTTTCCATGTTGTTTTTTTTAAAGCAACTTTAAATTTTGGGTTCATTTTATTTTATTTTTTTCCACCCACAAAAAAGGGTAGAAAAACCTCAATATTGTTTGGGGTTCGGGGAAGCATTGCAAATAACGTAAAAAGGGTTTTTGTTTTGTTTCTGGTTACTGGTTCCTGGTTTTCTGTGTTCTTGCTGAAGCAAACAAAGGCCAACACACAGCCAACAGTTTTACAAAATGCACAAAAAAAAAGAGGGGGACTCTGTTCGTTGAGAGAAAGTGCCACCAAGCGAGTTGTAGCTGCAGCTGAAAAATATTCCTTAATATCCTTGTGCCCTGCCTAGGCTCTAGAGGCCTGACTGTATTTA
>VNJS01006751.1:0-19612 GCA_008042575.1 Drosophila watanabei | reverse complement strand
ATCGAGTTACCAAGTTCCATTCATATCGCTGGCTGGCTGCTCGGCAATTTTCAATTCCAATGCCCGTTCGCTGACAAATTGACTCGCACAACCTTGTGGGTTCAGTTCACGCGGAAGGACATGGGACATGGGACATGGACACGGCCTTTGACACCCTCGGAATCGAAGGGATTCGGGATTGAAGGGACGGCGGGAATGTCCAAGGTGTTGGCTGCATTTTTTGAAACGAAACGAAACTAAATGAAATTCAAGTGGCTATTGGGTCACTTCTGGTTTTGGTTTTCAAGTGCTTGTCGCTCCGCCTGTCCATTTCCTTGGCACATGCCAAGTGTGGCGGGGTATCCGATTACGGGACGTACGTTGTCGTGGGGGGAAACCCTAAAAACTTCCACTTTCGCAGATTCCATGCGGACACGCAGGACACGCAGCTGTGGGAGATGCTAAGCGAACATTCCTGTGTCCATCAAGCACACGGTGGA
Organism: Drosophila watanabei; assembly: GCA_008042575.1. Classification (NCBI taxonomy): domain Eukaryota; kingdom Metazoa; phylum Arthropoda; class Insecta; order Diptera; family Drosophilidae; genus Drosophila; species Drosophila watanabei. The sequence continues at coordinate 19,133 of VNJS01006751.1, read as the reverse complement.
TCGGGAACAACATCTGGGCATACAGATCTTAATTGGAACATCTCCTTGAAGGAAGCACACTTTGCTTACTGAAGCACTGAGCGAAATCGGGAAACTAAAGACAATAACTGAAAAAATATGCAATTTAAATGCATATTATTGCTTATATTTAAAGCTAAGCTTTAATTTAAAGCAATATCTGTATATTAAAAGACTCTTATAGGATATAGGACTCGGATATCAATCTGTTTCGTTTTCTCCAGTGTACCTGGACAGGTAGCAACGAACCCGAGGCGAACCCGTGGCTTTCCCTGGTCCCATCAATTTCGCGTAACGGGCTGCAAGAACCGCTAGGCCATGGCAATTGCATTTCACGCTCTCCTCCTCCGATCTCCTGCGATCTCTTGCCAACGGAACCTCATCACAGATGTCCTGACGGCCAGATCCGAATCTCCCTCGGTTGCGGTTTAACGAGATGTGCGCACCCGCCTCCTCGACACACGCCTCCACAAGAGCAGGAGCAGGAATCTCCCCTTGGACGATCCCGATGGCCCTGATAAACCAGGACGACGGCTCGCGAGGCGAAAGTGTAGCACACACAATTCCGAGACACGCGCATCTGTCGCTCGGCTTGAGTTTCGGGCGAACAGTTGTGGCAAGAAGAACTGTCTTTGCAAAAAAAAAGGAGTTCCAAAAAGGAGTTTAAACACCGAAGAGGGGGGCGACACGTGGCACTTGATTCGTATCACATTTCTGGACTATTTCGGGAGTTTACATTTCGGCAAGGAAGGGTTCCTATATATCCTTTTTTGTTGCCTCCTCCTGCTCCATGCCAACTGTCAACCCATTTGGCCAATATTTATGGCCAGTTGCCGTTGGGCATTCGGTTACTTTTGCTGTTGCAACTGTTATTAACATGAATTTATTGCTTGTTTCGCTGTTTTTTTCGGCTAAAATTTGGAATTTTAAAAGGACCAAAGTGTGACCACACCGGAGTTTTTAGCGCTATTTGGGCTTAAAAGGGTTAAGAGTTTAGAGGAGAAATATGGCTAAAAGGAATGGGGAATTAGGAATCTAAATTGTATTTTAAATCTAATTTAATTTCATTATAATTTCAACTAGTTACTTGTGTATAATTTCTAAAAATAATATATTTATAAATGTTGTTTATATTTATATATCTTGTAATTAAGTGGAGGGCTCTTAACTCTTAAATTTCCCATCATTTATCAACCTCTTTGAGGTCCCTTCCGAGTTCCCCTTCCAGTTTTTGGCTTTGAAAAATCTCTTTCTAATTGCCTGGAGTGCAAAAGGAAACTTCAACAACATTAACAATATTAACTTAACCAAATCCCCGTGTTGGCCCCGTCAAGATGCGTGTAAAAACATGAATTCCTCGATTCATCATCGCGACAGGAGGTCGGTCCTTGCGGCTCCTCGAAGCGGTTCCATTGATAAATGCCAAAAGAAATTTGTCGATTGTCAATCAGAGGATCTTGAGTTTGAGCTCGAGGTGATCCTTCGGCTGACAGCAAACACGCGGTGCGTTGTCCTGTTTTTGTTATTGTCGCTCCTCCTGCTGCCTGTGCTACTCCTGCTGCCTAATGTCTTGGCAAACAAGGAGCGCGTCGCGCCTGGCGACGACTTCTGCCCCAGTAGTCCCGTGTCCCCTGACATGTCCTGTAAATCGGGCTGCCTGTTTACAAATGTGTCGCCATCGCGTAACTCAATCCTTGCCGCGCGGCGGGCACAGGATGCGCTCGACAGCCGTCGCCGGCTTGGCAAACCAATAAATACCATTTGGTTGTTGTCTTAAGAAGGACTCTTCTACTACACTGGGAAAAAAACATAACTGTAGGTTGGAAAATAACAAAATAATATCGAGAAAGAGTGTGACAGTCAACAGTTACTTGGGAAATGTAAAAGGATATTATTATTTCATCTATTTTAAATATAGAAATTTTTCTTGTTATTTATTATTAAATTCTTGAAATTATTTTCGGTGCTGCCGCCTGTGTGTCAACACAGTCATGTCCCTAACACATGTCCTTTGACACAGACGCGCACAAGCAGCACAGGACAAAGGTTCCAAAGGTGCAGCTGAACTCGCGCAGGACACGCATAAATTAACGAATCCGCTGCGCTGATTGCAGCTCTAATCCCCGATCCTGATCCCTGTCCTTGATCCTGCACCTTTTGGCCCCATTAGCACGCGTCGTCCTCCACGCACGCGTTCAGCCGCCACTTGAAGGGCTACACGAATTTTGATTTCGACTCCAATCTGGAGGCCTCCTCCTGGCACTCAAGTGCCAAGGGTTAAAATTAGTTGAGCCCTGTCAGCAAATCTGATTTACGCGCCAGCTGCTCCTCCAGCAGAGATCCTTTTTCCTTTCCCTTTTCAAAAATTCCCTGCCGGGTTCAGCCTTCCCTCTTTTTCTCAAATTATAATTTTAGTGGCAATCTAATTAAGCAATTACAAGGAGTCGCTGATTTATATGGATTGAATATGAGAAAAGGGGAAATGTTTAGGGGAAGTAGGAAGACAGATGTTGTGTCTTGAAATCTCTGGAGAATTGGAAAGTAGATTTTGTTTATTTAAAACAAGAATTTCTTGTGGGTTTCTTTGGATATGTTTTGAAGAGGTTTAAACATTTATTTTACTTCTCCGAATAAAATAATGTTTGTTTCTCAAAAAGAGCAGCTTCTTAGCTCTTGGCCTGCTGACTGCTGTCCACTTCATTAGCTTTACAAAATATGAAGGTCTTCCTTTGACCTTTCCCTGGACACTTGACACTTGACACACACAGAAGGCAGAAGACAGTTCAATTAAATGCGATATTTACAACACCTGGACACGGACCACAAACTGGACAACAAATTAGTTGACAGCCAGCCAGACGGAACCTATGACCACAGATGGTCGAGGGTCAAGTGTTGCTCCGATGCACTGCTCTTCTGAAAAGGAAAAGTGTGTGGAAATTAATTACCATATCGATATGTGTTTCCTCTCTTCCCCAGCGATTAATCATGCGCGGAGAGGAGACATAACTTTCGGTTTGATTCTTTAATGGCTGCGCCTGCTGTCATCGCTGTGATCGTAAAAAGAACTCCCTGGCCATCAAATAGATTTATTATTGAAAATATTTTGGCTGTCCCCGGGATTGTTTTTGGGTCCTGTGGCAAGGATGGGCAGGATGAGGCCCAAAAGCAAATGTTGTGTTAAATTTATTTTTATTGCACTTTTGGCCGTTTTATGATGAGTTGCCGCCCTCGGGTTTCTCCCTTGTATTGATATTGTTTAGACATTTTCCGGGGCATTCGCTCGTAAACTGGCAAATGGTCAGACATTAGGAATTTCTTGGGGGGGAGCAGCAGCAGCTGTCTCTGTAAAATCAATAACTTGCAATCAGTATGCTACAAGAACAGAAGCTCTTTCTCCGTATCGATTGATGTCCGTTTTGTGCCGCCGACCATCCTGCACTACTAATTAACCCTTGTAGTTCCGAGAGATGGATGATGACAAAAAAAAGGAGAGAGGAAGAGAGAGATGGGGCAGGAGGAACAACACACACAACACACAACACCTTTACACATAATTAGGGGCCTGTTGACTGCACCCGGTACTCGGATATGTGTGTCTATGGAAGGTCAACACACGTCTTCCCCAAACAGGCACTGAGAAAAATGTACAGGAAAATCGGAAAATCAATAACACAGCTTCTTCAGAGGGTGCCATCAACCACAATCATTTGAATTGTAAGTATTCTGAGTTCTCTTCCTAAACTCTAATTAATACCTTCTTAGCTTTTGCAGATTTCCCTCAGTGTGAGAGGTGAGATGCGCACCTTCTACTTATCCCCAAGCACCTCCAGTCTTGGCTTCACCGGAGCTGTTACTGCTGCCATTCATTAATCCACATAGAAATGCCAGTGCCAGCGAGTAAGAGAGATGCTGATGGAGATGGTGATGCTGGACCAAAGGCGGCGGCACAACAACAAAGCGGCCAAGAGGCCTATTAGCCACAATAAAGAGGCAAACCTCCAGCCCCGTCTCCCCCCCCCCAGTTGGAGATTCTATTATGCAGATGAATGGATGTGCGACTGTCTGACTGAGCGACAGACCTGACTAGATGTTTGCATGTTTGCCCCGCCAGATGCCATTACAATGTAAACCCGACAAAAGTTCACTCGGCTAGAGCTCGGAGACGTCTTCATCTCCGAGGCCCCGGCGGAGGCAGCACTTCCAGCCACCGCAGCGGAACAATTGATCAAATATCATAATTTATCAAATGACAATGCAACAGGCGGCGGCCTCTGAACGTTTCCATTCCCGTATTTACTTGCCCCAATCCCCACACCATCTCGGATCGTTCTCGAATCGTTCTCCCATTCCATTCGAAAGCTACAACTTAATTTATTTGAACAATTTAGGTCTGTCGTGTGTTTGGGGTTCTCTTATTTATTCCGATGGTCAGTCCGATCGTCTCGAATCTATTTAGCATAATTGCAGAGAGACCGAGTGCCTGGAATGCATTCTGGTGTAATCCTAGATAGACCCACTGGCTCAAATAACCAGAGAAAATATTGGGACAAACCGATTATTGTTCTATTATGGTAAACCCGATCATCGCATTAGTTCTTATCTTACTTTTTAGGGGATTGGAAGATTCAGAAACTGTGTCATGTTTGCTCTCAAATTGATCACTTAATAGGCAAAGGGATTGATTTCAGCGACCTGGTTGGTCTGTTCGATTTTGGGGCTCATTTATAAGAATGTTTTTTATTTTATTTTATAACAGAGAAAAAGATTTGTTGAAAAACTAAGTAACCTGCGGCTTTACTCTCCCAAATAACATATAATATCATTGCTAAATAGTTTATAGATCCTATAGCTGTAAAATTCGATTGGTATATATTTTTCGCTTCTCGTTTCGGGCTTTTCCTTTAACTTTTGACATGGACAAATTCGAGAAGAGCAGGAAGCTGCAGGATTTAGCCGGAGTGCCGTCGCCGGCTCTCACTCGTTGCTGTTGCAACTGCAAGCGGAAGCTGGATCCCTACCAGCTGTTCGACGACAACGTGGAGGACATTGCCAAGAGCCTGGCCCAGATAATGGTGATCTGCGGCATCGGGACGAGCAAGTCGCGCATGGCCAGGGGCATTATCAAGCGTGCCTTTGTCTATCACGAGCGCCTGCGCACTCAGTGCCCCCCAAAGCCCACACCGGGAACGCACCTGAATCGCGAGGATCTGCTTCAGGCACTGCGCCTGAAGTGCGAAATGGAGCCCGTAGAGGCGATGCTCTCGTACTCGATCATCAAGCGCGCCTTCAAGGCCTTCTATCACGGCAAGCCGCCGGTGACCATCAGCAATCCCATCGTGGACGCCATGGCGGTGCACACCCAGCACTCGGCCTGGATGCACGCCGCCTACAAGACCGCGCGCATCTTCGACAACTACAAGGCGGCCTTCTTCTGGGCCCACCAGCACTACGAGCGCCAGATCAACCTGGTCTACACTGCGCTGTACCAGCGGATGACGGCCAGGTCGGATCCGCTCCTGGTGCCCGGCTGCCCGTGCCGGGGATGCTCTAAGCAGGAGGTCCCCGGGCACCCCAAGGCGGGCCAGCGGCCGATGCAGAAGATCACCCTGTCGGAGGGGGCTGACCTGCCGGAACCGTGCATTATGTGCGGCCTGCAGATGCCCCGGATGACCGACCAGGATCATGTCAAGATAAAGAAGAAGCTGCCGCGACCCATCATCAACCACGAGGTGAATCTGCCGCGGTGCCAGGAGTGCAACTCGCCGTTCCTCATCTGCGAGTCCAACATCGATCAGCTGACCGGCGAGCAGTTCGGCGAGTGCGGCCAGGATTCGTACAAGGTGAAGTGGTATCGCGTCGAAGAGCCGGTCCGTGTCATCACATCCGACGGCGACAGCCATGGGGAGGAGGCCTTGGAAGCGACAGAGGACTGGGACAACCATCACTGTCCCATCGACTGCAAGCACGACTCCTGCAGCGAGGCCACAAACGTGTGCCAAGGCACCTCCGGTGCGTCCACCTCCGAGGGGGAGAGCGCCTCGGCCTTTGCCAGCTGCTCGCAGGAGGAGGAGGACATTGTGGCCAAGCTGGAGGACTACCTCAACAAGTTGTGGAACGAGGAGGTGGCCCAAAAAAAGGATCCCTCGTATGTGCCCAAGACCATCGATCCGCCGGGTCCCGGTTGTCATAAGTGCAAGGATTGATCTCGGTTTCGCCTTCTCTGTTTTGTAAATTTTTGCAGGAATCCTTGGAAGAAACCCTTAAGGAAACTTGAATAATATTATAGAACTGATTTGCCAGTTTCCTAGGTCTCTGGGTCTTGTTTCTGCCTCCTTTCTGGGCTCACACACCTCCCACACCTTGGGGAATCGATCGCCCACACGGCAGGGAGCTGGCGCTTATCACGCGCCCACAGATCGCGCCTTGACAATGGCCACTTAAAATGCCATTGCCGGGTTGTAATCGCCTCTAAATTGCCGGCATGGATGCTACTGTTGTCATCGCTGTTGCTCCTCCCAGCTCAGCTCCCAGGAGCTTCCACATAAATCGCTGGCCTTATCTAGGCACTTGCATCTCTGCTGCAACGCTGAACAGAGCCACAAAACTCGGGGCGGATCCACGTTCTTCCTTGCCGCTTATCAATCTCAGCTCATCTCCACGCAGAACAGAACGGTGAGGAGTTGGAGTCGGAGTTGGACTTGGTTTCGGAATCGAAATCACAGTTGCAGTCGGAGAACTTGGTGAACATCTTCTGCGAAAAATAATTCCGCAACTTGTCACATTTTGTAAAGATTCTAAGTTGCTGCTGGGACGGGGCACTAAACTGCAGACGCCTCTGCGCCAGGGATTTGGGATTCAGAGATTCTAGGAGAAATCCTTGACTATTTTTACAGGGTATTGAATACCAAACATAGTGTAAGATTTCTTCTTAAAGATTCGTATTAATTCTAATGATTATCTAAATGAGTTTCTACTTTAATACCTATAGAAACTCCTAGAACTTTTTAAAGATACCTAAAAATAATTATAAAAAACTTTAAGAACTGGAACCATTAAAGATATAATTAAGGCTCTTCCTAGCTATCTAGCTAATAAACATAAAACAGTTGTTAATACAAAGCAATTAAGATCTTTCATATACAATATAGCCTGAAAAATATATTGAAATATTTTTAGGACTCTTTTAAGCTTCATATTTATACTCGATGAACATCTTACTTTTAAAGGGTAATTTACGTTCGAATTAATTGAAATTACCTTCACTATTTTTGGCTAGGCTAGGCTTAAGCTCATCCTCGCTGACGCTGTGGCATGTTGAGCTGAAGTCACATTTGCATATAGATTTATTTTTATGGCCACTGCCATGAACTATTTATGTGTGACGATCGGATCGGAAAGGGGACCGGGAATTGGGGATTTTGGGAGAGAGAGAAGGCCCTCCTGAGGTTCTGGCTCTTGCCCAACGTTTTATCCATTAAATCTTGGGAAATATGCATTGGAAAATCTCTAGATATTGCTTCTTGCCGTCTTGCCAAATTCGTAATTGTGATATGCTCACATTAGGTTTCTCTATTACCCCAGATATTTCCAGATATTTCTGATGTGTCTCCCATTCCCTCGTGAGTATGGGATAAACAAAGCCTCACACTCTATTGAGGGCCACTTTTCGGATTTTGGGGATGGAGGAAGACTCTTCGAGACGCTGGAAACCATTGAACTTTTCAAATAGCCATCAAATTTGCGTCTAATGCGAACTCAGAGACTCGGAAAGTTCCCTTCATCGTCGAGCATTTTATGTTATGTGCATTCGATGGGCACACTGCAGCCACTCGAAGTTCTCTTTGATTCTCTCTGCTTTGGGTTGCACTTGGAGAAAAAGTAGAGTAACTAAGTATTTCCCTTTAAAGTTTAGGTTTAACTTTAGAATTTCCAACCATTTATTCTGTTATTTTAAGCTACAAGTTTCATGTTGGTATTTTCCAACTATTTATTCTGAATTCCCAAATGAACAAGAAGATTTCGTTTTTAAATTTTAAGAATATTTATTTTATATTCTCCAAATTGTTCACTAATTTCCCCGAGTGTTCTCTCTATTCTCTTCCGATCTGCTCCATTGTTGTGGGCCTGGAACTTAATAGTCTTTTTATAGCTGCACTTTTTCAACTTCAATTAATGAAGTGTCGAGTTGTTAACACCAAAACACACGCGGTACTCCCAACGGAGCACCATCTCCCCGTGGACCGAGCCGCCTCCCGTTCCGGCTATTTCCAAACATTTGCGAGATGGGAACAAACTTTGCTGCTGCTGCTGCTGCTCTTGCTGCAGGTTGCAGGTGGGGCAGCAAAATGTAAACAAACAAATTAAAACGAGCATCGACAGCAGCCGCCGCCGACTCCGACTCTTACTCCGCCACAGGTGAGAAAACGGGCACACACACACACAGAGAGAGAATTTAGAATTGGGGAAAAAAGGGGCCGAAGGGAAAATGCATTTTCACGGCAGCGCCAAAGGCAAACAAGTCCCTCGGCCAGAAGCTCTTTTTTTAATCCCAAAAACTTGGCTGCCACTTAGGGGTTTACGAGGCTGGAGTAGAAGGCCTCTTAAAGTATTTAGATAGCGATAGAGAGCCTTCTATCTGCCGCTTCTCTTTTTTCTTTTTTTTTTTTTGGCGACACTTTGTCGTGATTGAGTTGTTAAAGTTTGATGTGTGACCGAAACGAGGCACAGTGGTGAAATAATTTGAATATTAAGTAAAAAAATACAAATTAAAATTAGCTGCAAACTGCATGGAAATTTAAGTTTTAGCTTCCCGAAGTTAGCTTTCTTTTTCGTAAATTTATTACCCAAAGAAATTATATCAAATTAAAGTCCCAATCAATAATTAATTCGTTAAAGACTGGAATTTTCCCAAAACGTATTTGTATTTGCTCCACAAAGCTTGCAATTCCCAATTGATTCTTTTTCCCAACGTCGTCACACATTCATTCCCCCTTTGGCCAAGGAAAGGTTCCCCTTGTTTACTGACCATTTAGTACACTTCTCACATCATCCCATTGTGGTTCAGTTTGCTCTGCTGCTTCACGGTGTCCAGAAATATCAGAAATCAGTGTGGGAAAACAGTTGGAGCGTCAACTGAAGCGCCGCTGCTTTCCCGAAAAAAAAAACCAAGAAACTCCAGAGAAGTCAGCCGCCGCCAACGCATCCATGAGGAGCTAGAGGTGGAGCTGGAGTTGGAGCTGGAGTTGTGAGTGAGAAAAATGTTAATGATAAACCTGTTTGTCAATTAAACAAAAATATTGTAATAGTTGATAACAGAATGGGCAAACACGAAGAGAGAGAGAGAGGGAGTGAGATGATGAGAACTTCCCAGAACCGAATTGGGAATCCAGGAGAGCAGGAGAGCGCTGGTGGGGAGGGCGGGCAACAAGGGACAACCTGTCAACTCGAAGGGTCCAAGTCCAAGGCCCTGGACCTGGTCCGATGTGCTGGCTTGTCTTTGGTTTCATTATCGCCTCGCCTTCAACTCACATTTTATTCTCTTCGCCATGTCCCAGTCCCAGTTCGGAAAGTGCAGAGGAAAAAATAAAAGAGAGAGGCACAATTTATTAACTCTCTTACTATGATCCTCGTCAAGCATATTTCTCTCAGTGCTATAGCCGTCACAACTCTCAGCCAGTTGTCTGCTGTGGCTTATTGTTTAGTGAAGCATTTAACTTATAAATATTGTGTTGTGTGTGTGTGTGTGTGGCGAGAAGAAAAGTGTTTTGTGCCCGTGATACCGTTTTGAAAGGCATGTTCCGGGCGAAGGGAGAGATGCGAGATTGGAGGGGCAGGGCAATGGGGAGCACATCTTGGGCACTTCTTCACTCCACTCGCCCAGAAATATTTCCCATGACAATTCTGTTTGTTTTTCGTGCATTGTGTGAGCCTCTGCCGACTGGCACCTCACCTGGACCCACCACTATTCCCACCTTATCCCACATTTTCTGGACGGCACCGCCTTGTCTTGTCTTGTCTTGTCGCCCACTCGCTAGCGTCCGGAGCTGCCCACTCCACTCCACTCTCCACATCTCCATCTCCATCTGGAATGGTCCACAATGGGGAACAAGTTCTACATATTTGCTTTATCTATGCCCAGTGCCAGTTGACGGCTGTCCCTGCGTTTTCCCACCAGCACAAGGCTCCACTTGAGCGACAATAGCAGGCTGCACCGTCCTTCCGTCTCCTCTCATCCCATGTGGCGGCATACCGGGCTGCCTGGCACGGGTCGGCATGCTCGGCATCCTGCCATTTGCGAAAATAACCCAAAATTTTGAAAGGGAATTATGTCAGTATTCGACGCCAAATCGAATTTTGTGTGCTCTTAACAGCAAATTAATATTTCGAACAGTATTTAAATTGTAAAAGCTTGCTTCTTAAAATGTTAACATTTTATTTTTTGAAAAAGCTTAGGACTTTTGCTCAGCTTATACAGTGCAGGCAAAAATAGAAAGAATGGGGATAGTTTCAAAGTAAAATTCACTCTCTTGAGACCGCCTAAGAGAGCGAATACTGCACTCGCATTTAGCGGCTCTTTTGATTCTCTTATCAGACTTGTCCCCGAGAAACGGGACACTCAAAAGAAATGAGTGAAAAGCTGAAAGTTTCTCATTTAATATACAAAGAATTAAGGAGAAAATAAAATCCATGTCCCAAAAATAACCCCCACTTCCAACCTTCTTCACTTTATTCAAACCCAACACCGCCGATAGAGTATAGCTTATTAAGGGTTCCCTGCAGCCCGGAGTTGTCGGCGAGGTCAATGGAGTGCCGCCGAAATTCCGCCGAATTAAACCCAGCAAGAACCCAAGAGGAACCCGGGACGAAGAAAGAGAGCCGAAGAGAGAGAGCCCAGAGAGCCGAAGAAGACAACGTCAACTAAACGGAACCACACCGATCAAGGCCAATTTGCGATCGTTGGCAATTATAATTTGGGGACTCGGGAAATCGGGGAGTGCATCGGCATCGGCATCGGCATCGGGGCATCGCCCGGGGCGGATCACAGAAAGGTGGTGTATCGTTTGGGGCACTGGTATGCGCTCCACCAGTTGGCAAAGCTCATCGGCGAGGAGGTCTCCCTCCGCAGCTCCTTGAGGTGCGAACAGAGCTGGCAGTAGGGCAGCGATGTGCGGCGCAGCTTGTAGAGCGAGTGCCACCAGAAGTAGCGCTGGTACTCCTCCGTGGCGTTAACCAGGTGCTCCAGATGTGCCACCAGATCCTTGGGCTTCGGGAAGTCCTGGCCGCTAATGTAGGACTGCGGCGGCACCAGGTTGGTCATGTTCCCGCCTCCGATCAGGACGGGAACCACGAAGTTATGCATGGCCGTGTACATCTGGGTTGGCACGTAGTCCGGACAGGCGGTCGTATCGAAGATCAGCATGAAGTGGTAGTGACTGCAGCTGTGTGCGAGAAGTTTAGGAGTATTCTAAGGAGACTTATCCTTTAACTTACTCGTTGGGACCCGCACAGTTCTCGAAGGCATCGAGGTCGACATACTTGCGCAGCTCTGCCAGGTACACGCTCTCGGGCTGACTGGCCTGATCCACCTCGTAGAAGAGGTACATCATCAGACGGTCCTTCTTCTTTATGTGGTTCTCCAGGAGCTGGATCTTGGTCCCCGGCATATCGTCGGCGAAGTGCTCACTCGGAGCACTGAACGCGTTCAGCCGCCTGGCCTTGGCGATGTGCGAGAAGTAGTACTCCGACCAGACCAGCTGCGAGTCCAGGCGGTAGGTCATGGTCAGGTTGAACGAAGGCCAATCGTCGGAGGGCCAGAGCCCCGGACCCTGGGCCAGGCTCAGGGGATTCCTGGCAGCGAAGACCGACAGAAAGTTGCGAGTGCGATTGAGTTCGCTGAAGTCCTCGAGCGAGTAGGGTAGATCTGCGTTGAAGACGACGGCGTCGTACGGCTTGTCGAATTGACTCCGGCGAGTGGTGACCACACAGCCGCACTCCGAGTGCGTTGGTCTCCTGGGCATCTTGGATAGGTCCTCGTTCCACAACAGGATCAGGACCTTCGGCGAGGACTCTTGTTCTTCATTATCCTCGAGGCGGCTGATGAGAACCATGCTCAGGAAAGTGCACACCGTGATCACAGCCACCAGCGTCTTCAATATGGTTATGTACTGCAGCTCCCGCTGGTGATGAACTTGCGACATGGGAGATCGCAGTGGAGGCGGCAGGTCCTCCGCACTCGCCGACACCCAACGTCCCCTCGCCGGAATCTTCTGCTCCGGTGGCTTGGCTGCGTCAGCGCTGAGTTGGCGCGGCAGGAAGCTGGGAACATTCTCCATGTTCTCCGTTTGCTGCGGGTTAGGAGTGCGCCGCAGGCCGAGGATCTTGTCCACTGGAATTGGGCTACTTTTGTCCATCGTCACCACGTTTTGTTGCGTTTAAAAAAATATATGGCTGAGATATCTGAATACCAAACGATTTTGTACTAAGTTTTTGGGACAACTTGGCCAAGGAATTAAAAGTTCAACCAGAAATTTTTCGTAACAGGCATCTCCAACTCAGGTAACTTGGTTAAGCTAACAATTTTTCTGCTCTCTCATGTATGGGCTTCCCGCGGACACGATTAAAAGGGAAATAAAAATAGGCACTAAATGCGAGAGCAGCATTCGCTCTCTTAAGCGGTCTCTTTGAAATTCTCCCCACTCTCCCTTTTCCACACCCTCAAAAGCTCACAAAAATCATGAAAACCCCTTAGCTTTCATTTGTTTTACTAAAATTAATGCCACTCCACGGCTACATGGTTTATTGCTTGAACAATTTACACTTTTGCTTCTTGATTTTGATTGAATTCATACAATGAAATACAAATGGGCCATCATGAAAGTGTCGTGGGGATTGATGGGCGCATTGATCGTGGAGTTTCGCAGGCAGCTTCTTCTATATGGGAAAACCCTTTTCAATCAATCCCTCGTTTTTCCTCCTGCACTCTTCTCCCCACTTTTGCATTTCCGATTTGGCACTTTCATCATCGCTCTTTGCCATTTCCACCACCACTTCCAGCTCGTTCCGGGGAACAGGAACAAAGTAATCAATCATTTTGCCAAACCATCAGAAACATGACAATCTGCCAGAAAATTTGCGTAACGTTTCACGATTCACCGTTGTGGGACACGGGGCAGTGGGAGGGGAGAATATATAGCCAGAGCGCTGAACAATCCATCGATGATATATCACTGCAATTTCGAATATTCATTTCGCAGTTGTTGTTTTTTCGACGCCCGCTGCTCTCCTCCTCTGAGCTCATTTCACATGCGTTCCGCATTCGCGACGAGGATGTGGATGTGGACGTGGAGTTGGGCGGCGTTTCCAGTGGAACAGTGGACACCAGTGGAAACGCCACTTTGCGGACGTGCCAGGCGCTGGAATGGATGTGGACGAATGCATGATGCCGGTGTCACATTGTTTCCTCACCCATCTTCCGCCACGCACGTTGTCTCTCAATTATGGGAGAGTGCAATTGAGAAAGAGAAAGCGCATACTGAGTGCACTCGAAGAAATTTCAAAGAGAAAAACTTTGAGTTTAAAAATTTGAATGAGAACCTTCCAGCTTCTTAGGATTCTTAAGGAGAAAGTCATTTCTTTTAAGTGTCCCGCTTTTCGCGGACACGATTGATAAGATATCAAAAGAGCCGCATAATGCGGGTGCCAGTATTCGCTCTCTTAAGCGGTCTCAAGAGTGTGAATATTACTTGTAAACTCTTTCCACTCTCCCTCTTTCTATTTTTGACTGCAATCGATCTCCTTCCAATTTTTCCAAGTGCTTCTACCATTCTATGTGATTATTAAATAAAATGCATTTTTTGTGGTGTACGGACTTTGCAAATTTTCCAATTGACAACCATTTAAATGTTACGCATTCATGTTAACTTCCACAACGTGACTCTGTTGTCGGGGCGAGCAGAGAGCTGCAAAATGATTGCGAAAAAGGATTCCAGATTCCGGGTTCCGGGAAGGTGCCGGGACAGGCAAGAGCGGTGACAGCCGGCAATGTAAATTGCCTGGATCCGATGAGTTATGAAAGTGAAATGGTTTTGTGATTGCCCGTCGCCGCCGCCAGACGAGGAGCGAAATCGCTGAAACGAACGAATTAGAAGCTCCGACTACAAAGAGAATAAAGAACGAAATGCGAGACCCAACCAAACCGAACCGAACCGCCGCGGACCCGAAAACATATATAAATTTTAATTATTCCCGCGAATCGCAGGCGGGAGAGAATCGAATGTGCATTCTGGGATGGATCCAGTCCGAGGCTGATCCTGACGTTGCTACTCCCAAGTCCAAGTCGGCCGCGAATGGAATTGAAATTCCATTGTGAATATTTTTTAGGGGGCGTTGCCGGCGCGTCGAGAAAAAATGCAATAAATATGCATATGAGAGAGCTCACCATCTCCGAGGAGGTGCTTCAAAGGAGCAGCTCGGAGCAGCTCAGAGCGCCCAAGGAGCGGAGTTATAACGATTTGAATAATTCGGTTCCCACACTTTCGGAGCCCGAGCCCCGTTTTTAATTAAAGATATTAATATGGCTCCACCGGCTGTGTGATTTACCTAACCACAAGGTCGGTCGGTCCGGTCACTCCTGCGTCTGACTTTTGACTTCTTGTCTAACTTCATTCTGACTCATGACGGCGGCGGCGAAGGCTACTTATCGGAACTGGAGACTGCCGGTGTCCTTAGAGCCCTCGCCTCTCGATCACCAATTAAATGCCGCACACATTGTTGGCAACTGCTTAATTATCCATTCGATCCCATTCGATTCGATTCGATCCGAAAGGAGCCGCCTCCGCCTGCTCTCCGACTCGATTGCGTTGTCTCCCGGCTTAAGGAAAGGAGCTAACGAATTAACATGTAATTATCTCAGCTTGGGCCAGCGTGCTGGCCAAAGGAAACGCATCGAATTGCCGGCGACACCCTGACCGAAAACAAGCGCAGATGCCAGAGATGTGACTTTAGCTATTTTCTAAATACATTTTAAAAATACTTTTGAAATATAAATAAATTTCAAAATGTCTTTTTATATATTTAGCTGAATTTCGACTAATTTTTGGCTTGTTAAATAATACATTACTTTATACCCCTGCAGGGTATTATAATTTCAGTCAGAAGTTTGCAACGCAGTGAAGGAGTCATCTCCGACCCTATAAAGTATATATATTCTTGATCAGCATCAACAGCCGAGTCGATCTAGCCATGTCCGTCTGTCCGTCTGTCCGTTTCTACGCAAACTAGTCCCTCAGTTTTAAAGCTATCTGAATGAATATCTTCTATATACTCTCACTCGTACATAAGTCGAAGTGAGCCAGATCGGACGACTATATCATATAGCTGCCATACAAACGATCCGTAAATTTGTTGAAAAAAAATTGTAACTTGACTGTTTTTCAAAATATCTTGATCAACTCTTGGTTATGAGCTTTATATATTGTTTCTGATTTTTAGATTTAATTTTATGAAAATCGGACTACTATATCATATAGCTGCCGAAGAAACGGTCGGGAAATTTTTAGAAAAAAAAATTATAACTTTGTCAGTTTACAACACAACTTTTTTTACTTTGGGATACAAGCATTATATATTATTTTAGAATTTTGTTTTAAATTTCATAAAAATCGGACCACTATATCATATCGCTGCCATACAAACGATCGGTAAACGTGGAGAAAAATTAAATTTTACTTTACATGTAAAAATGTGAAAAAATCGAAAACTGTAAAAATTTATGAATATGAAAGAAGTTCATATTATATTATATTGGGATAGATTCTTATTGATACAATTGGAATCTGCAAGTGTATACAAACTTCGGCATGCCGAAGTTGGCTTCCTTTCTTGTTTAGAGACATTTTAAAAATTTATTTTTAAATATTTGGTTGAATTTGTACTATTTTTTGGCTTGCTAAATATTAAATTTTGTTGAATTTTCAATACTTGAGTTGATTTGAAATTTAATCATTTTTATCATAACCCTTTCTTGTTCCGGAATTATTGCATAAACGTATCCTGAATCTGGTAGGAATTTTAGTTATGAAATTCCAAGTATATTGCATTATTATTTAAATTGTTAAATGACCAAAAAGAAGTACATTTATTTCTTAATGATTTTTTTCTTTATATAAATAAAACACGCCAGTAATCCCTAACCGGTCATCACTGATGGCCAGAAGCGATTCTGTGCAGCAGCCTAGACCCGGCAGAAAGATCCACAGATGCCAAAACTCGACTCTCGAGGAGAGTGGCCAACGGAATGGTTGATTCCTCAGGCTAAGGTAGCAGCTGCCGCAGGTTGCGTGCGTGCCGCTTCCTCCAACTCCGTCCAACCCTCAAGGGGCGTGGCCCTTCTTAGGCGGATTCCCAAATCGATCTCGTCGGACCCTCGACCACCCGCACTAATAAGCATCATCCTTCGCGTAGAGTCGAGGAGGCCGGAGAAGTGGCGCTAAAGTTGTCAGTCGCCTTGTCCGCAGGCGACGATCCTCTACACCCTAATTAGGTGTTATCTACGACCCTTTTTTCGGGTCTCGGTCCTCGTTCCTTTAATGTCAGCCGACAAAGTGAGAACGGTTAAGTCCACCAATCTATACACATGAGGACGAGATAAGCCTCAAAGACCTCCAAAGGGAGAGACAGATATTATTTTTAACTAAATTTTGGACTAATTCTGGGGAATACTTAGGGAATATACACCAAAACCTGTTTTAAAACATGTTTAATATTATAAAAACCTTTAACTTTCGTTGGAATTTCGGTGGTTGCTGTAATGATGACTCTGTTGATTCATCCCTTAAAGACCTCCAAAGGGAGGGATATTATTTTAAACTAAATTTTGGACTAATTCTGGGGAAAATTTTGGGCTTAGAAGTACAAGTACACCAAAACCTTGTTAAAAATATGTTTAAAATCATTAACAACTTTGACTTTCGGTGGAATTTCGGTGGCTGCTATAATGATGACTCTGTTGATTCATCCCTCAAAGACCTCCAAAGAGAGAGATATTATTTTAAACTAAATTTCGGACTAATTCTGCCTACTTTTCTTTACTACAAATTACACCAAAACCTGGTTAAAAATATGTTTAATATCATAAAAACCTTTGACTTTCGGTGGAATTTCGGTGGCTGCTATAATAATGACTCTATTGATTCACCCCTCAAAGACCTCCAAAGGCAGGGATATTATTTTAAACTAAATTTCGGACTAATTCAGGGGAATACTTAGGGCTAAGAACGACTCTGCCTACTTTTCTTTGCTACAAATTACATCAAAGTTTGGTTAAAAATATGTTTTATATCATAAACAACTTTGACTTTCGGTGGAATTTCGGTGGCTGATATAATGATGACTCTGTTGACTCATCCTCGCACGCATTTTAGCGCCACTTGACGGGCAAGTGAGGGTAATCCATCACTGACACACTTGCGTTGCGGCGTTGTGCTTATCACTGCCCGGCACTGTCATTGTCCATTGTCCAAATCCAAATTCATCCCGTGTCCGGGTTTCGCGCAATTGATGATAATCAACGGGAAGGGCAATTGGCGCAGCAGACTCCTGCCCCCCATTGCATCATGGGGATGACACATCGAGTCTCCGAGCCCGAGCCCGGAAGCTGGCAATCAGCGAACCAGACCGAAGCAGTTACCGCTCATTGAAGCTACGGGGGAATGTCAGCTAATTGTGACCCACTCTCTCGCTGATTTCCCTCTAAATGCAATTGGGAAAGTTTACAGCGAACTAGATCTTAAATCTCTATTATGAGATCAAAAAAGAAGTGTTGCATAAGGTTTTTGGGGGGTTTTTTGTGATAAAAACTCTGTATTGTAAGACTGATCCTAATGCGTCTAATAGAGAGTTACTTAAACATAACAAAAACAATAAATATAAAGAAGCAGCTCAAAATCTTACTGAATTCCTTTTCCCTTTGTTTCCACTCTCTATTATTCCCTACAAAACTTCCAAATTCAAAATTTATGCGACTTTAAAGGACTCTCTCTCTCCGTAAACAAACACACAAATCAAGCTGACTATATGTACGAACATATCTGAAAACTCCTGTGCAGCCCAGACTATATCTTTCAGTCCGTGTTTATGGCGTTATGGCGTGAGAGAGACACTGAGACATGGGCAATTATGTAAATATGCGGCGGCGCCTGCAAAAGCAGCAAAGGACGAAGGACGTCGCGGAACGAAGGACACACAATGGGACAACCGCAAATTATTGCCGGCCATTTGGCGAATGAATGCGTGACAAAACACAGAGGACGACGGCCACTCCTTCGAGGGCAGAGTATTCACGGGAGACATTCGCGCACAAGGACAATGGCCAGAGGACATGGGACACGGCACACGGGCGACAGGACACTTGGCTGGCGCAGCGGGAGTGGCAGCGAGGTCAAAGGTCAGCCGCGCTAATGTTGTGCTAATTGCTAAATGGCGATTGGAACGGAACGCCAGGAGCTGCTGCTTCTGGCGCTCCGGCCTAATTGAAGTGTCCTTGCGAGCGATGATTTATAGCAAAGACTGCGATCTCGATTGCCAAGGAGGTAGCCAGCGATCTTTGTTCATCTCACATCATCATCAAACTGAGGACAACAGCATCCTCCGAGTGGACCACCCAAGGCGATGGCCAAACTGCTGCTGCTGTTCTCCTATATCCTGGCAGGAGGTCCTTGGCCCCAAAAACTCGCTCTGTTTGGTAACTCAATCTGGCGCACGCGTGGCCAAGGAAAAAGTATCAAAACCAAGAGCAGGATCGGGATCAGGCTCCTCAGATCTCCTTGCCTCTGATCTTTTTCGGCAGCCGGGAGAAGTTGGAGCCGGAGCCAGGTGTCAAGCGCGTGTAACTGGATAGCAGCTCCTCTTTAGCTTTTTTTTGGCATATGCAAAGTGGACCACCGTCTGCTGTCCACTTGAACTTCATTCCCCTTTAGATCCTTGCCAGTTTTTGGGACATTTGTCATTTTTTTTTTTTTTGTTGGCCACCAAAGGCGATTGGGAGTGAGGACCTCAAGCAGCTGGAGGCAGCAGACTGCAAGCAGCTGCTTTAAGTTGGCCATTAACGTTAACGT
>VNJS01006747.1:0-24359 GCA_008042575.1 Drosophila watanabei | reverse complement strand
ATTAGCTCAATGACCGCCTGCGTTACATCCAACCGAAAGTTGTAGGCCCCCATGCACGACCCGCGACGCAAGCAACGGGAGCGGCAGGCGAAGAAGCTGAGCGAGGCCAGCAAGGCGAACTTCATGCACAACTCCACGCTGCACCAGTACAACCAGGTGCGCAACCAGGCCAAGCTCGAGATGTGCCGGGAACTGGACAAGATGCCCATCGGCCGGATACAGTGAGTTCTAGGGAATGGAAATGATTTTTCAGACAAAATATTGAACTAATATCTTTAATTTTCAGACTCACAAAAGTGTTTCGGCGGAGCACGCGCCTCACCCAGGATGAAATCGAGGAGGAGACCTTCCGGCGCAACATCAGCTCGTTCTGTCTGTTCTTCCGCATCCGCAACTGGGAGTTCCAGTACATGCAGGAGCCGGATGTGATGCTCAAGTACAGCATAGCCCTAGCCTGGGCCATCTACATGGGCCTGCTGACGATCCAGTTGCTGAGCAAGGAGTGAGTGATCCTGAGTTCTATAACCTAAAACTATTTCAATATTACCCTCTTTTTAGTGCCCGCTATCACTACTGGTACATTGATGGCACCACTATCATCCTGCTGACCATGCTGCTGGTCGTGTCCTGGTACAAGAAGCTCTGGATAATGTACGTCTCGGATGCAGAGATCACCTCTCCGAATAGCAGCATCAGCGGCTTCCTCTTCCACCTGTCGGACGTGATGCAGCGCAATGTCTACATTCGGATTGTGATCTACTTTCTGATCATCTTCTCGTATATGGCCGTGGCCATTATGCAGGTGGTGGGATGCAGCAGTGAGGACGATTACATGGACGATAATCCCAGTGTTGAGGAGCGGGTGCAGTGCTTCCATCCTTGGGTGCGGGAAATTTACAGAAATCATTAGGGAACAAATTAATTAAGCGAACTTTTCCCTACAGATTCTCACCAACTGCATGACCCTGATCATTGGAATGTCCTTCCTCTTCACAAGGATACCCTTCATCATCAAGGCCTGCTTCTCCGCTCTGATCACGTTTGCCTATGCGGGTCTGGTGGTGTTTGAGTTCAATTATATTTACTCCAGCAGTCCTTCGACCAATGTCAACTTCAATGCCCGCTACTCGCACGTCCTGCTGATGATCATCACGCTGGGCATCTTCCACCTGATGGAGCGGCAAACGGAGTTCATAGCCAAAGTGGACTACAAGTGAGTCTGTTTTCTGAGTCTTGACACTCTCATCATTATTCCGATTCAACAGCTGGAAGCGACAGCTACTGAAAAAGCAGGAAGATGCTCTGATCACTAATGACACCATCAAGGTGCTTCTAACCAATATTTTACCCTCTCACGTTGGTAGGCTCCTTAAGAAGTTACTTTTTAAACCTATATTTATGCGTACAATTCCCTCTTCCAGCTGACTTTTATCTGTCCAACCAACTGCAGAACGAACTCTACTACGAGGAGTACGACAATGTGGCCGTGATGTTTGCCTCGATCAAGAACTTTGACACTGACAAGATTGGACTGCGGGTCCTTAACGAGATCATCTGTGACTTTGACGATGTGGTGAGTAGTTGTGGCTTCCCCACGGTGAATCCCATTTAGAGTTTTGTCTAAATTTAGAGCGAGTTTTTGCAATCTTATCAAGTTATATCCAAAGTCGATGAGGGGAAGTAGGTAGCGGCAATAATTTATCAATTCTTTCCCGAGATAACTTATTACTCTTCCAAGCTTCCACATAGAATTTTACTTACTGTTTATTTTAAATATTTCCCTTAGCTGAGCAAATACTCGCAGTCGCTGCGAGTGGAGAAGATCAAGGTGGCCAACTGGACGTACATGGCCGCCTGTGGCCTGGACGTGTCCCGCTCGGAACAGGTTAACGCTCCCCAGATGAAGTTCCGCAACGTCTCCCTCATGCCCAATGGACGGAGAAGTCGCTACGACGGAGCCCGTAGCTCCAATGCAGACGGAGTGCAGCGCGTGCCGTACGGAAACGGGAGCAACATCGCCTTGGATCTCGACCTAGAGCGGGGTCAGTACGAGGGCAATGTGGTGACCAGTCAGCCGCGGATTAGCACCACGCAGAGCGGCAGCCACAGCGGCAGCGAGGTGGTCCGGGTAATGGCCGAGTTTGCCCTGGATCTGATGCGGACGATGCGGCGATTCAACGCGGAGAACATGCAGACGGAATATGCCGGCAGCACCGATTATGGAATGCTCCGAATCGGTATCTCTCACGGTCGGGCCATGGCCGGCGTTGTGGGCATTTCCAAGCCGCACTACGACATCTGGGGCAATCCCGTCAACATGGCCTCGCGCATGGACTCCACCGGGCTGCCGGGCCAGATACAGGTCACCGAGAACACGGCCCTCAAGCTGCGCGAGTTCAACATCCAGTGCAATTACCGGGGCATGACCTTCGTCAAGGGACGCGGCGACATACCCACCTACATTATTGGCACCGACAAAGACTACGAGTTCCTGCCACACCGTCCGCCCGCGGGAACCAAAGAAGACTAGCTGAATTTACCAAACATTAGATCTAAGGCATTCCGTGTATATACAAATAAAGTAAGATATCCGAGAGTTCAAGAGAGATGTTGAGAAAAGGGGAATGGATTTTAAATGGGTAATAACAATGCATAATGATGCAATGTATAAAAAAGAGGGAAAGCTAACTTCGGGAATTTAAAGTTTATATACCATTTAATGAAAATTAATCATAATTAGGCAAAAAATTGATATTAAGTTAGTTGCGGGAGGAAGGTATCATAAACCACGTGGACTAGTATCAATATTGATTTATTTATTCAGACATTACACACATAACATAGATACAGGTCAAAGCAAATGTTCTGCATGAGGTTAAGTAAGTTAGATTTGAGCACTCGCCGAAATCTTTGCACAACTGGTGATCCAAGTATACGTATGTGGATAATTCAGAACCATACATAGTCATTAAGTTATATATTTGCTACGGATTAAACGATGACAAACAGCACGCATCTCCAACTCCAACTCCATCTCCCACTTCCTTCCTCAACAAAAAGCACCATTCGTGTGATCAGGTTTCGGTTTCGTTTGTTTCGGTTTTGTGCACAGTTTCTTTCGTTAGCTTTTGTACGCAAAGCAGCTGGTTTGGGGCCTGGTCGCATGGTTCTTACTCATTGGCGGAGCTAGAGTTCAGCAGGGCCGTATCCTCGGGTATGGGCTTGCGCTTGTAGGAGGGCTCCGTGGCCAGGTAGACGACCAAGGCTCCAAAGACCACGTACAGAACACCAATTACATTGGCCAGGACACCGGCAGGCGGCAGTGTGGAATACGGGGGATTTGTGCTGCGAAGAATAAAGTTAATTATTATCTTGAAGTCATAAAAAACTCCATAATACTCACATGGCAAAGATGGCCTTCTCGGTGAGACCCATCAGGGCGCTGGCAATGGCCAGAACGAAGCCAAAAAGCCCAAAATAGATGTGCAACGGCATCATCGCAATCCGGTAGTTCTCCCGGAGACCAGGCGCCAGGAAGGCCACAAAGCCGGCAACATACTGCAGCGAGAAGACAATCACCGCGGAGAGGCCAAGCCACGAGTGCAGCGAATACATGTTGGGAATGGGCGGAGTGGCCAGGTTGTGCGAATCGAAGACCGTCTTCAGGGCAATCACGGTGAGAATGAAGGCGGCCATATGGATGCCGGCGTGGGTGAGCTTCAGCGTCTTCTTGCGCGTGGTGCGGAAGCCGCGGTAGATCAGTATAGCTGTGGGCAAGTGCATGGGATTGGAGTTAATCAATGGGAGTGGAGTGGTGGCACCTCTTCCGCCGCATTTACTTACAGTTGCCATACAGGTAGATAAAGCCAATGGTCATGAACAGCGGATGCCAGTTGAACTCCAGCTTGGGATTGGCGGTGCCGCCGAGGCCGCCAAAATGCTGGCCAATCCAAGTGCCCACCAGGACGATCATCGTCAGGCCGCACAGCTGGGTGAGCACGTAGAGCACCTTAAAGTTGATCAGCGCCGGGTCCATGTTGGCCTTTCCGCTGCCTGAAATTATGATCGAATTTAAAAATAGATTCCATCGAGCGAGCATTACGCATTCCACGCATTTTAGCGATCTAATCGCGCAACTCAAGGGTACAGATTTCGAGCGCACACAATCGTACATATACGAGGTACATATTTCGTTTATGGCTTCGGTCTGTGCCCTTACTTGTACCCAATTAGAGTTACCACCCGATGTGGGTCGAAATAAACCCAAACCCTAGCCGATAACAAGCGATTATCCAAGGCTGTCGTTCTAAGATTATAATCAAACTAAAATCTGGCTCTAAAATCAAGTTAACCTTTTGACTGACAACCAGGAAGACTCTCATAATCACTTCTGCGCTCAACATGGCAGGCAATTCATTGCTTTATAAATTGTTTATTTTATTTTTATTAACAGTTTAGTTTTTTTTTTTAATTTATTTAATTTTTTTGAGCAACTTAGTTTTTTTATATAGTTTATTTAATTTTTTTGTACAAGTCCCTAGAAAGTGAGTAGCAGCTGTTATATATTAATTGTGTTTGCGATTAGAATTATTCAAAAAGGAGTTTAGGTATTTAGTCTCATTTGAAACCTTTTTTTATGTAGCTTTTTCCTAATTCTCATATTTCTTTAATTTATTTGTTTATACTTATTTTCAAATATTTTAGGGATTCTCTAAGGATGCCCCTGTTTTTCCCTTTTCCTTTTGTTATTAAATAGTTTACGATAAACAAGATAGAAAGCTAACTTTGGGAAACAGAAGTTTGCATACTCTTGCAATTTGATCATGAAAATTAACAAAACTTAGCCGAAAATGCATTAATTTCAATTTGGAAAGCTTTTCTATGCTAGTTTTTATTTGGTTAAAAAATCGGCACTATATTTTATGCAATTTTTTACAATTTTGACGATGTAACCCCTTATAAAATTTCGAAAAAATTTAGTAAAACAAAGCTAGATCTACTGTTAATGCTGATCAAGAATTTATAGGTTTATAACTACTCCTTCCCTGCGTTGTAAGCTCCTGACTGAAATTATAATACCCTACAAAAGTATACAAATTTCTAGTTTGGTTCTGATTTTAAGTGTACTTTTTCATGCCAGACTAAACTATAAATATTGGATTCTGTAGGCATTTATGTTTACATTTTGATCGTATAATTTTCGATCTGATATATATGATCCACGGCCAGCTGCACTCGTTCCGCAAAGACAAACAAGGAGCTCCTTTGTCGCCAGCAATCCGATATGATCGGCAAATAAATAATGCCACTGACCAGATCTAAACATATCAGATGGGGCTAGAAATTTATGGGGAAAAGCACTCGGACACCCAACGGGCCACTCAGCGGGCCTAATTTGGCTAATTCACGAGCAAACACTTTTATTTTGTTTACCCAACATTAATTTCTGTGCCAGCCGCTATGAAACTAGAGAGTTTTTCCGCATTTTATCTGGCAGCCGGAAAACTGTTATCAGCATGTTCTCGAGATAGTCTAGCCATCTGATATTAAAGCGCTTTAAATAGCATCTAGCGAGCTTGTTGTGTCCAATATTTAATGTTTGGCGAAATGGCACATTAAATAAATTAAAAAATTTCATTCATAGAGATGGCAAGAGGAGCTGCGAAATTTTGGGGGTTCTGAAGCTTTATAATTAATTTAAGCTGCAGCTTATGTTATTCAAGAATCTAAATATATTCATAATACACTCAGATAACTTTTTCATTAGGTTGCGTACTCTATCAACCTGTTTGATCTGATTTTCCAGGTGCACTTGCACCCGCGATAAGGGCTAACAAGCTAATTGAAGTTTTGTATGCAAATGACGTTTCAATTTCAATTTCAATTTCAAACTCGAGCAAACTGCAAATAAGCCCCGTTTGCTGGCTGTTAACTTGTAAATTGACTGATAAGTGGGCCAGAGACATTTGTGGCTAATGTGCAATCGCAATTATAAATGGCAGCAGCAGCCACGCGTCGTCGCCGTCCCCTCAGTTATTTAATATTATTGACTGACGACTCTGCTCTGCTTTGCTCCACTTTGACTTGGGGATGCGCCTCGTCTTTGGCGGGTGAAATTAATTGGAACATTAATTGCGATTATGATGGTTAATAATTAGGGTTAAGTGGGCGTGCCCAGGCGCCGCTGCTTGGCTCTTTGTTAGTTTGTTGTTTGTTGCTGCCGCTGATGGGCAGCAAAGCGTTGCAGCAGATCGTGCGCAAAATTTGAAAAAGAAACAATCTACATAAGCGCACAGAAAGTAAAACTCGACGATGACGACTTTGGAAAAGCGTAAAAAATAATTCGAAGACAGCAAAAGTAAAGTAAATAAAAAGGCTGAAAAACTAAAGTGAAATTCAGCTAGTTGCTACGAGTCGTGATGGGAGGCAGGTGAAAAGAGGAGGCGAAGTGGGAGGCAGTGCAGTAGTCGCTTTTTCTCTCTCGATCTGGCTTTAACTTTTACTAAAAACTACATTTTGCACAGCAAAAAACTGTATTAAAAATATTTGTAAAATGGTTTTAATTAACTAAAAAATTAATTTATCATTGCAGCTTTCTGAAATTAACAACTGGCGGAAATATTGAAGCAAAAACTTGGTTTAAGATTACTTTTGTTCCAGAAGGAAGTCAATCCTCTGTTTCACAAGGATATTACTATCACTTTAGTGATAGATAAAGAATTCTATTCAAATCAATATGAGTTCTCAGATTGTGTAATTCAATTGGTAATAAAACAATTATCTTGATTTTTTCGCTGTGTGCTTGCTAGCTGATTTTACTTTGCACTAATCAAACTTGAAGCCCAAGCCAATGCCATTCACTGTCGTCTACCTGTTGCCGTTGCTGCCAATTCAATGCCTCCAATGGTTGTTGCTGGTTGCACTTGTTCTGCTGTTGCTGTCGCTGCTGCTGCTGGTATTGCTGATGTTGCTGCTGCAGGTGTCGCTTCCATTGGCTTTTCTCCATTGGTCACAGCGATCACCGTTGTAGCGGTGGAGACTGTGGCTGGAGCTGGAGCTGGAGCAGGAGCTGCAGGCGACTCCTGCGGCATGGCGGGCTCAACTTTGATTTCCTTCACCGCCTGCTCTACGTCCGAGTCCTTAGACATGTCTGTGTGCTGTCTGTGGTCCTGTGTCCGTGCACAAATTAATCAATAGTTCGCCAGCAACAATTAACCACAAAAACACATGCAATTGGGCAGCGTTAAAACACGGGAGCAGCAACTGTAGTAACAACGGTACGGGGAGAAAGCTATACTAACTAACACGACACACGACACGACGATTTGGCCAACCGCACAGCTCGGCGTGCAATGCGCAAATGAATTTAAAGTTTTCCAGCCGCCGACCGGCTTTGCTTCATAAAAGCTTTTCCGCGCCCACTCAAGTATCGCATGCGATTTCTGTTCGCTCGTTGGGATAATTGTTTGGTTTCTGATGTTAATTCCGAAGGCGGGGGATGGATGGGTGCCAAGAAACGCTGGTTAGTATGCCGGACCAGGTTGTTTTGGCTGGCTCAGAATAGGGGGAGGTGGGTGCAATGGGGATTTGTTTTTATTTTTTTTGCATTCCTCAGTTCCATTCAAACTATTATTGTTGTCACCGACCGAGTTGCCTGCATTTCAATTGCGGCTTTGGCTTTGACTTTAATGTTCTATGCATAACAATAATCGAATAATGCAGTAGAACTTATTTAACTCGGAACCAGAATGGCAGATAGCTTGGAGTTATAGAAGCGAAAGGAGGAGTACGGTGGAAGCTCAGAAGAGTGAACACTAAACTCAAAAAAAAAGTATGTTTATTGTACCCTTGCTGTGCAATGGGAAATCCAGTGAAGTAGTTATTTCCGACCCTATAAATTAATTATATTCTTGATCAGCATTAACAGCCGAGTCGATCTAGCCGGAATAAAAAAATATGTACCCAATTTTTTAAAATTTGAAAATGGTTACAGCATTAAAATTGTCAAAAATCTCCATTCTCAAAAAGGTTTAATTTATTATACAAATTTATTAACCTTGTAAAAACTAACACAGAACTTTTCGGAATTAAAATTAATGCATTTTTGGCCTAGTTATGATTTTTTACACTTTGTTCTAATCAATAAATTAGCATATCAGGTTTAGTTGGTGTTATAAAATCCCCAATAAGCTGGTTAATCATCATTATTTTAGCAATTACTAATTAATTATGCATTAAATGACTGCTGAACGGTGTAACCCTTCCGATTAACTTCTACTCTCACACTCCTATTGCATTCGCCTCACAGAAGTTTCACTGTATTTACATACACTCACCCAGTGAGAACAACATGGCGTATACTCGATGAATTGCTCCGCTCCGCAGATAATGACTGACTTTAATACCGCCTTCGCTTATCTTTTAGCACGCAATTAA
Source organism: Drosophila watanabei (assembly GCA_008042575.1). Lineage (NCBI taxonomy): Eukaryota > Metazoa > Arthropoda > Insecta > Diptera > Drosophilidae > Drosophila > Drosophila watanabei. The sequence continues at coordinate 15,923 of VNJS01006747.1, read as the reverse complement.
AGACTTTAAAGCGATGACGTTTTGGGTTTTTTCAGACACCCTTTGTGCGTAGGTTTTCTTCTAAGCGACTCCAAGAAAACACTCTTTACTTGTTGAACTGACGGGCTGCAATGCAGGAAGCTGTAACCTGCCATATGGAGGAAAAGCGGTGGAAAATTCGTCTGCAAAGGCTCTGCGTGTGGGCGTGAAAGCCCTGAAAGCGAATCCCCCTCCCGCCTCCTTTTCGTTTGCGCCCTTTCGAATAAACAAGCTTTTGATTGCAAGCTCAGAATGGTAAAAACCCATGCACACTCGTACACACTGGCGGTACACAACAAACTTTCAAATACATACATACAAACACGCTCTCGCAGAGATAGAGAGATGAGAGGGAGAAAGAGAGTGAGAACTACAACCACTTGTTAGATGTTAATGAAAAGCCGAAACCTAGTTGTATTTGTTTACCAACTACTTTTATAAACGTGGCTAAAATTTAACAGTTTTTACTTACAGTTTTTGTATTTAATAAATATCCAGTAACTTGGGATAACTAATTAGACACGCGCCTAACTAAAACACAAGAACAAAAACCGCACGATCACAAAGAGATCACATATATTTGGCAATAATAAAAGGGGGCAACGCGAATCTAACAACGTCAGCACCCGATCATCTGCTTCCATTCATATTTTGCTTATTTATTGTCACTTAATTTAGTATAAGCACTTAAATTCAAGGTTAAACTCTCACTATCAAAGGGCTTTGTAATTCGATCTGTTTAGCCGCTTTTGCTTTTTGCTTTGTGTTTACTGTTTACTCACTTGGAAACAAAACGGGACAACCAGGGCGGCACAACCACAATCAGAGATATCAAAAGGCTTGAAAAATAAATGTATAAAAAAATGTAAGTAATGTATTTAATTAAATCTTAATTATTCAAAAATACATAATTTTAAGAAAAAATTAATAATAATAATAGTTTTTAAACTAAACTGGCAGCCCTATGGCGCTGGCAGTGTGACCAACCCATGGCGCACATCAAATCCGCAAGCTCTTTGGCATCTTGGCGCACACGAAAAAGCAGCACAATTAACAATTCTTAAATCAAAAGATTAACAATTAAAATGCTGTCCAACCTGGTGGTGACCAAGCAGAAGGTGGTCCTCGTTATAGGTGAGCCAAAATAGACGTCGCCGTGTGCCAATAATCTAATCTATCGTCCCCCCGCCACCCACGAAATCCACTTGCAGATGAGCTAAATCGGGAGCGCATTGCCCCCAAGTTCATCGGCAGTTTGCTGCACGAGCAGGGACAGGGGGCGGACACCGTCAAGGCAATGCCCGCCGGCATTCACCTGAAGCACGTGGCCAGCTTCGACGCCTTGGTCACCGAGTGCGCCAACTACAACAACAACATCATCAACAACAACAACAGCAGCGTCCAGTCGGTGGAGGCAGGAGACCAGGAAGCTCCAGGCTCCAAAGCCTCCGGCTACAATGTCATCCTGCCGACGCTGGCTGACCTGCTGTGCTACCAGTCGCCCGCCTTCATCTTTGGCTTCCTCAACCGGCTGCGTCGCTCGGAGCACGTGCGGCGGGTGTTCCTCTGGGCGTCTCCCCAGCACCTGCAGCATCCCCATGCCGCGTACATCCTCGCGGGCTGCGAGTACCTCGCAGAACTGGTGCTACGCCTCGAGACAGACACCAGGCTGTCGCTGATCTCACGCAAGCCGGGCGGAGGGGTGACTAACAGGCGCTACGCCTGTCAGGTCAGCAAGACCCAGTTCCAGGTGACGCCGCTGGACGGAGGCGGAGGAGGAGGAGTTGGTCTCAGCCCAGCAGGCGGTTCGCCCAACAAGCAAACATCGCCAGAGGCAGAACAAACACCGGAGCCGGCCAGCAGCACCTTCAAGATTGAGCTCGACGAGGACGAGGTGGTGGCCCGCAACGCACTCACCCTGCCATATGAACGGTAAGATTAGTGATGGTATCTATAGGGAAAGAAATCTAACGAAAGATTCGTTCCAGCACCAGCGAGCCGTCGGAGGGCAACATAATCTACACGCCCGATGCCGACGATGACTTCGATGAGGAGGATCCGGACGAGGATCTGTGCATCTAAGGGCTGCCCGCCGCCGCCGGCAGCCAAACGGCAGTACAAAATAGCCTTGGCTTTAAGTCTACCTAAGTCTAACCTACTGAATACATCAATAATACCTGGAATTCCGGCCCCAACGTTCCCCCGTGGGTGTTCAACTTCAACGGAAGAGAAGGAATGAATCTTTGAACGACCACTTAGTACACGTAGAATTGCTCATTTATTATTTTGGATAACTTGATATGTGAATCAAAAGATCGAAGAAAACTGTGAATGCAAATGCTGCGATTCCCGTCAATTGCTATCTGGTGTGGTAATGTGCCCTAACTTATGACTTAGTTAAGGAATATTGCGTCTAGCTAACCTTATGTACAGCTAACTCCGGATTTGGTTGCAATGCGTTCATCATTTGGTGTCCAGTGTGTGCGTTGCGTATTTACAAGGCGGTCGAATCTCTAACTTACGTGGCTAAACGGCAAAATGCTATGCTCAATTATCGTAAATATTAAAAATCAAATTGTTATGGAGCGGTGGAGAACCGCGTCCCGTCAAGATGGCGCTTGGTTGCACTAGTTCACAATTATCACAATAATCTACAAGAGACTGAAAAACGAACATTAAGACGGAAAAGAGCTACAAAAAGTTGTTACATCCTGGCCAATATTTACACTAGAGAATTAATAACAAAGAATTGATCAATGGCTGGCAATGGCTCTCACTTGAGCAGGGCATCCACATCGCTCTTGGGATCGGGAGCCAGCGAGCTCCAGGGGACGTCGCTGCAGAGCGGCAGGGACACATCGGCGATGTCGTTCTCTACCACGCAGCTCTCGCGGAGTTGAAAGAACTTGGCCACCAATCCGTCAATCCAACTGTGCAGATCCTGTCCCAGCATCTTCCCCTTCGCCAGGGACTCTTCGCGAAGGATGAACTGCTCGTCGTCGGTGTGGAGGTACTGTTGCCACTCAACGGGCACCTCGAAGTCCTCGGGCAGGGCGACTGTGAGGCCAGCATTGAGCTTCTCCGCCTCTGACGACTTCTCCAGGGGATGTCCCTTGTGGTAGGCGAGCGGGGAAATCAGGAACTTGAGCTGCGCGTAGATGGAGCTGCGTCCTATCAGCTTGGCTGTCCAGATGCCGGGCGTGAGGGGATGCTTGAGCAGGGTTTTCGAGTGATTGATTACATCGCTGGACGAGTCTTCGACGTGCAGCTCGTTAAAGTCCTGCAGGCGACCCAGAGGATCGATCCACAGCAGGGTAAGGTTGTAGGAGTGCGAAGCTGCAGCCGTGTCCGCCGTGGCCTGGAGCGTATAGCTCAGCAGGATCTCACTTTGGGGGCCCAGAAGCTTGGCAAAGTTCCGGGCCACCTGCTCCTTCTGATCAAAGTCCGTGGAGACCTCAAAGTTGCGCAATCTCTTGCTGAAGCGAGCGTTCCGCGCCAGCTTGCCCTGCTGCACGGGACGCACTCGTGTCTCCAGGTGAAGCGGTTGCCCCGACAACTTTCTGGCTCTGTAGCGCACCACAAAGCCCTTGTACTGATCGCGGTGCAGGTAGTGAGTGAGCTCCATGAGCTCCAGGGCATCTAGTCTGGCCTGGCGAGCAGACAAACGCATCACGCTGTCGCCTATGCTCCTGGCCAGATCATCGCCAGATCCATGAACGTCCTCGTGGTGATAGAGCGACTGCCAGTAGCCGTGCAGATTGGCGTACTCGTTGGTGTACGGCCCGTACAGCCACTCCTCCAGCTGCAGCAATATCGCCTGGTTGATCACCGGCTCGAACTTGCGGGCGAAGAACAGTGACTTCTGCTCCGTGGCCTGCAGCCTGGTCCAGTCCTCCGGCTTGAAATCGTTCGGGCTGCAGCCGCACCAGTCCACCACGTGCTTGTACTGGCACTTGCATCCCTGCTTGCGCTTCCAGTTGGTCACATGCAGGTTGTTGTCCACGTAGCTCGTGCAGTGCTGCGTATTCCTGAGCACTGTGTGGAAGAAGGACTCTGCTGGTAAAAGAGTGTGTCTGAAGAGCTTGAGCAGGGCCTGCAGCAGCTCATCCTCCTCCTTGGGATCCGTGACGTAGCTCACAAAAGGTCGCGATAGAGCCACCCAATCACTGCCGCCATCCACTTGAATGCCCGCCGGCAGCTTGCGATCTCCGATCCTCCACATGTGCGTGTCGCACTCCACGAAGGTCTTGTCCAAGCCCTGCTTCTGGATGAACTTTTGAGTCTCCCGGCCGTGGCCCTTAACGAAATTCCTGCCTTTGTTAGAGCTTAGGAAGTCCACCAGTTTGTCGAGTGTCTTAACGGGAAAATCGCTCTCACTGAGATTGATCACAAAGTCCCAGTGCCAGTTGGACTGCAGCAGGTCCTTCATGCACTGCAGCAGCATGGTAAGGAGCGAGGCTCCGCCCCAGATCGTGGAGAAGCGCTTGCGGGCGAGCCGTATGTTGGGAAACTTGGCTTCCAACTCGAGCAGTTTTCGGTAAAGGTAATCCTGGCGCTGAAAAAGGATAATAAATTAATGATTATTATTATAAGCTTTACAAAAGAGACTTTTTTATATGGCAGCGAGCGTCTTTTTCTGTGATAATATATCTCATCTCACAATACTCGTGCAGTCAAGCAATTAGTTTACAATGTAAATTAAATGCAGCGCACATATTTGCATATTTGCGCGTTAAACGAGATAGCTACCATAACCAGAAACTAACTAGTTCAAGGCATTTGAACTAGCGTTTAGGCAGACCATAAATAAATCATATTTTAGTTTCGTCTTTTCCAAATTGTGCTTGCTAATTAGCGCAATTAATATTTTGCGCGCTCTTTTTTAATTGCCAAGTTCCGGCCGTTGACCCACCTCATCCACATGTATGTAGTAGACATGCTCCGGAGCATAGAGCGCCTTCAGCAGTCGATGCACCTGACGCAGCGCCCGTCCGTTGAGCGTCAGCAGAAATGCGATCCGCACGCGCTTCACGCCAGCCGGTGGAGTTGTTGTGGCCGCCAGTTGGGCAGTGAACTCTGCAAGAGATTGAATATTTAATTTATTAAGAAACTTTAAGTACTATATTTAAAGTATTTCTAAGTTTTGTAAAGATAATTAAATGCAAATACAATTTTGCTAAATAAAAAACAGTTCTAAAAAGAATTACAGAAGAAGCAACCGCAGAAGAGAAGTTTCCTAAAGGAAATGTTACCTTCTCGGTTACAACTTCTCGATCTAAAAACAAATTAAATAAAATTTAGCTACAGTACTCACTGGCTATGCCCGTCTCGTAGATGTTCATGGCATAGAAGCCGCCGCAAATCTCCTTGGCGTTGCCGAGGCACTTGGTGTTGCAGCTGGAGTCCGGCAGCTTGGCGGCCCGCGGCGGTGCATCGAAGCCGCAGAAGCACTCGCGTCCGTACTGGACGCCCGCATACGGATAGCCGCTCTGCAGGCACAGCTCCACGCAGATGGCTGGCGAGTTTGAGGTCTTGGAACTGCTGTAGTACCCCGCCAGCAGTCGGCGGTCCCTCTCGTCCTTGTAGCAGCCCAGCGACACGTTGGCCGTGTGGTTGCCCGAGGGACAGCTGCTCCGGAGTTGGGGAGCATAGAAGCGACCCGCCTGGATGGCGCAGGCGATCTCCGCGATATGTTCTCGGCAGCCTTTCGTTTTGGCGCGCTGCAGCGCCGAGATGGCCTCGCGGGCGAGTATGTCGCACTCGGGCTGGAAGCCCAGCTGCTGGGCGGTCAGCTTGGTCCTGGCCGCTGGCTGGACCTGGGCGGCAGCCTGCGGGGGCGGCGGCGGCTGGGCTGGGGATTCACCAGCGTCCAGGCCGGAGCCGGAACTGCCGCCGACAATGTCGAGGGACTTGTAGGCCAGGAACAGCTGGATGGCAACGATGAGCAGCAGGACGAGGAAGAAGGCGCGGTAGCGCCGCAGCCACCTGGTGGACACGGACTGTTCCATGGCTAGTGGCGGCGCTGGGGGAGGCTCCTCGTGCTCGCGCTCCGACCGCCTCCTCCGCTGACGTGTTGGTGCTGCTGCTCCTCCTCGCGCTTCTGTGTATGCGTGTGGATCCTTGTTTGGCCGTGGCAACGAGGCGCGGACATGTTCTGCTCTCTACTGCTGGCAGGCGGCGGCACATAATCCGTTAAACTGGCTAATTAATGGCATTTTTCCGCGGAAAACTCCCCCGCAACGTTTCGAGCAGTGTGACCGTGTTTGCATTGGGCAAAAATGTTTTATGGGCGCGTTCAGCATATTGATTTATTTTAAATCATTTTGTGATATTTAATTAAAAAGTAAAAATATATGAGGCGTTACATTAAAATTATACATAAATTTGCAGAAAAATCAAACAAATACTAATTACTTTATTTTAATAGCGAAAACTTGCTGAACGCACCCTGTTCCTGCTGAATTCACTTAAATCCAGCTGATGCACTTGTAGCAATGTGACCGTGTTCGCATTGAAAAATAGCTCTCCATGGGCGCGTTCAGCTTATTAATGTATTTTAAATCATATTCTAATTTTATTGTTAAAAAGTAAAATTATTTACGGTGTGCATTTAATTTATACATAAATTTGTTCAAAGATCAAAACAATTACTTTTTAAACTTTTTTTTATTTATTGAAACCTGCTGAACGCACCCTATTTCTGCTAAACTCACTTAAACCCAGCTGTAGCAGTGAACTCAAAAACGCGAAAAGAATTAAGTTATTAACAAAATCAAAGCAATGGTCGACCCGAATAGAAAGATAAACCGCCTGGCGGACAAGGACATCAACTTCCTGGAGTCCTGCGAGCTGGAGTTCGCCGACCGCTTCACAGACGACGATCCAGAGTTTGTGGCGCACTGCAGCAAGCCGGTGCCGGAGCCGCCAATCGTTGAGAACTGGATGGGCGGCGGCGGCGGAGGGGGAGGAGGAGGAGGAGGTGGCGGTGGATTCTCAGGTGGAGGAGGTGGTGGCTACCACCCATATAACCGCTTCAACGGACACCGTCGCGGCGGCGGCGGCGACAGAGGCTGGCAGAGACGTGGAGGAGCCGGTTACCACAACAACCACGACAGGGGATTCAGAGGTAGACTTCCACGGGTTAAGTGCATCAATTCCTAATCAGTGATTCCATCCACAGACAACCGTCGCCACAATAACCGCTACGACAACCGAGATCGAAGGGACCGCTACGACGGAGGATCCGGATCCGGCGGCTACAAGCGCTCGCACGATCCTCCCAGCGGCGAGCCACCGATGAAGGTGAGACGCGACTATGGAAACTTTGTGCCTGCCTCCAAGGATTAGGAATCGTAGGAACCGTAGCCTAAATATAAGGGAATACTCCAGATATTACACTCAATTGTACACTTTATTTGACGGACTTAAGACTAGAGTAATCCCTGTTTATCCGGTTCAAACGGCCGACTCGGAGAGATCCTTGGGCTCCTTATCCTTATCCCTATCGCCAGCGGCCGCCATGCCCACGCCCATGGCGCTAAAGAGATTGGAGACGGGCCCGGCGCCGCCCACCTGCGACTGGTAGCTGTCCATCATGTTGCGCAGCGTATTCACATTGATGTTGATGGGCTCAAAGTCCTCAATGTCATCGAAGTCGTCCTCCTCCTCTGTATTTTTCTTCTTCTGCCCGTGGAAGGACTTGCCCACGGAGGTCTGGGCCAGCTCGCGGTCCATCTGCTGCATGTACGACTGGATCTGTCGGTCGAGCGGAAAGACAGCTGCTGCCGAGCCGACCTTCAGGTTGCCCTCGAGGTCGTCCTCGTCGGCGTAGTCGCTCATCTCCGAGGTGGAGTCCCAGTTGTCCTCCGGTATGACAAAGTCCAGGAAGTTGCGCACGTGCGTGCTGTCCGGCTCCTCGGCCTGGATGAGCGAGTTGCGCTGGCAGGCCTTCCGCATGGACGCGTTCTTCTTAACTTTCGCTCCGAAACCCAGGCCGGAGTGGGAGGTATTGGCCCGCTGCGTCGGCTCCTCGTCGTCGTCGGAGTCCAGCTCCTGCTCCTCGTGGTGGCCATGGGGCTCGATGCCCTCGTAGTTGGACTGGCGGTCGAGGAAGTCGGACAGCTGCTTGGTGAACTCCTCGGCATTGATGTCGCCATTCGGCTTGTAGAGTTTCTGTGGCCCGTAGCGGTCCTGCAGCATGGAGTCCAGATCCTCGGCGCTGATGTTCAGCCACTCGTCCGAGTCGCTGGGCTGCAGGTTGTTCTCCTCGTCGCGCAGCTCCTCGGACGCAGCCTCCGCCGGATGGAGCAGCAGGTCGAGGATCTCGGCCCCAACGCGCGTGGCGGTGCGAAAGCGCTCCTGGTTGCCCCGAAAGTAGTCCTTGGCCTTGGCCAGCAGCTCCTGGTACTCGGCACTGCCCTCGACGTTGTCGCGGAAGTAGCCCTTGCCCTGCAGACTGCGCAGGTACGACCGCCACGCGGACATCTCCTCCAGCTTCTGGCCCTCCACGCGCTTGGCCTGGCTGGCCAGGATCTCCAGTCCGCTGGCCAGCTTCACCCCCATCAGTTGCTCCTTGTACAGCTCCGGCTGCGACACGGCGTCCGTGAGGTTCCAGCCCAGCCGCCTCTCCGGCACGTACTGCTGGTGCATCAGCATCGCGTACAGGCAGCGGGTGAAGCGCACGTTGGTGCGCAGGCGCCTGGCCTCCGGCGGGAAGTAGCGCATGCTGCGCAGCGCCTTCGTGTCCAGCGAGTCCCGGTCGCAGAACGCCCTCACCGCGGCGGACACCAGGCGCGGCTGCTGCTTCAGCAGCTGGGCGGCGCTCTGCGGCAGCTCCAGCACCTGCCGGTGGATGGAGAAGTGCGGCTGCGCGATCTGGAACTCCTTCAGCCGGGCGTCGATGCACGACTGTATCTCCCGCGAGCAGCGGTACAGCGTGGGATTCATGCGGATGCGCTGCACGGCCGTCGCCATGCTGAGCGACTTCTTCTCCTGCTGGCTGCCGGCGGCCGAGTTCTGGAGCAGCTGCAGGCAGCCGCCGACTATGTACACGCGCTGCTCGCACGTCTCCGGCGAGGCCCAGTCCGGGAGGGCGTCCGCCGCCTCGATGAGCAGGAACTCGCCATCCGAGTCGCTCACGCGGGCAATGCAGTCCCCGCGGGCACGTGTGATCTCCGTGAGCAGGTACACGATGAACCACTCGTCGCTGATGTTGTCCCCGTAATGGGTTACGCCGTGGAAATGCGGCGGGAGGTCACCTGGGCGGGGACATGGAATGTAAATGTAATCATAGTTGTTTATAAACTATAAATAGCAGCAGCAGCGGCAGCGGCGGCGTCTTTACCCAGCTCCTCCTCTTGCTCCACGTTGGTCTCCTCGTTCAGCAGCCGCTCCTGGGCGCTGCCCGTCCGCACCTGCAGCTGGAACTCGTCCTTGTGCCACAGGAAGCTCCTCTCGAGGGTCTTTTCCTTCACAATCGCCGAGATTTCCGTGCGGATTTTCTGCATCTGCTGCCGCACCTGCCCCTCGTCCGCCAGGTTGTCCGGCAGCTTGGGGAATATGTAGTACTCCACGAAGTCGTCCTCGCGGACAAACTCCAGATTTCCGCCTGGTAACTTGCTCATCCTTGGCTCTGTTTTTGTGCTCCTTTGTTCCTTGTTTCCCTGCGTATCCTTTGTATTGTGTATCCAGCGATGCCAATTTGGCTATTTTCCAGCTATATATGGTGGTTTTTAGAAGAGCAGTTTTTTGGGCAGCATTGGGTGCTGAAATGCGCAAATGGGCAGCACTGGTTGCTCATCGCTAAAAAATTGGCAGCACTGTTTTAAAAATATGGGCAGCACTGGTTGCTGAGCGATTTAGTGTGGCCAGATTTCATAATTTAGTTATATCGATTAGAGTTTTTTATTATCGATTTAATGTAATCAATAATTGGCGCACATTTTGAATTGAAATCTAAGTGAAAATTCCCTCCACTTGAAATATTATTATACATTAAGTATTAAAAAACACTTTACTTGTGTAGATTTAATGTACATTTTATATATAATGCATTTTTAAAATTTGAAAATGTTAAATATTAAAAAGAAATATTACGCAAAGTTCACTCAATGTCGTAATTTTAATGTTAAATATGTTTAATAGACCACCCGCACTTATTGATAGAAATGCAAACCAAATATTTGACCACAAACACTGCGAAGTGCTCTAAATGTTCTGCTTTTGTTTACGCATTAAACACTCTTACTCCGCGCGTATTCTTCTTTTGTGTTTTGTGTAAATATGCCTTACTTACTCATCATTGCGGCATTCCTTCCAATCAGTTTTTGTTGTAATTAGAATTGTTGCTGCGATTGCTACTTGGCCCAACTCCCGTTCGACTTTCGAAAGTTGATGGGCAAACACAGACACCGAAAAGATATAAGGCGTTATCTCCCAAGTCTGCTATTTTTGGGGCCAACGGTGGTAGCATCGCCTCAGACAATTCGAAATACTCGTGGGAGTTGGACGTGACTGAGAAATATTGGCAGAGAGAGGAATACAAAGGGACAACGTCATGATGTTCTTGAAGAATCTAATACTGAGCGTGGTAAGGAGGAGTTCTGAATCCTGGAATGAAGACACCCTTTGTAAACTCTCTCATTAACTAAATGCATTCGCAGCTCCTGCTCAACGTTGTGGTGCATTCGTGGGCAGCCACTGTGACCACTCGCCGGATACAGCCGCGGGAGACGAACTCCTGCGAGGGCCGCCAGAGTCCGGGGCCCATTTGCGAGTCCTGCGAACTGCTGGCCACCTGCGTGCGCCACTCCAACGGGTGGGTCAACATACCCGTGGAGTCCTGTGACGTGGCCAACGGGTATTATTGCAACGCCCGCTTGGGCACCTGCACCAACGAGACGGGGCCGTGCCATCCGTTTGGCATCGAGGGCAACTTCCAGTGCACCTCGCAGGGCATCTTTCCGGATCCGTACGACTGCCAGAAGTACCACATGTGCTACTTTGTGGGCGCTACTCTGGTGGCCGCCGCCGTCGATTGTGGCAACGACAGGGCCTTTGACGCCAGCACTGGCCAGTGCACGCTGACCCTGAGCGATCCCGTGTGCCTGCAGCGACAGTACTACTGCCCCCAGGCCGGCTACGTGGCGCCGTGGCCCACCAATGCCAACATTTTCTATGTGTGCAAGTCGACGGTTAACCAGAACCTCAACGACACCATCGTCATCTATCCCTCGCTGCATCGCTGCAACGACGGCGAGACCTTTGTGGATTATGTGTGCCGCGCCGGCTCCAGTGGCCTGCCGCCCTCGAGTCCTACCGATGACCCGTCGGTGGTCGTGGTGGATCCCAATGACGACGCCTTCGCCGTGATGCCAAGCACCTGTCAGCACGTGGGACTGATTGCTGATGGCAACGACTGCCGGAAGTACTACTATTGCTCCGCTCTGAACGGGACCCTGCGTCACATGGACTGTCCGCAGGGCACTCACTACCGCCCGGAGCTCTCCTCCTGCGTCCTGGGCGACTGCTGAGGTCAAGTTCGGTTTTTTTTAAATAAAGAAAGTGTAGCGAAAGAAAGTCTTATCGGTAAATACAAAAATAAAAGGCTTTTGACTATAGAAATATATGTTTATACGATTAAAGCCAATAAAAGTAAAGATTTTTATTTCAACAAGATTTTGTGTATGTTTAACTTAAGTCAGAAGTTTGCTTGGAAAATATAAATACAGAAAGTAATAATAATGTACTTTTTTAAAATTCTTCTTCTATATTTTATTTAAGAGAAAACCATTTCCATTTTCTCTTAGAAATTCGTTCAAGCCTTTTAAAGATATATTAATCAAATAGTTTTCTTATTTCACTTTCATATATTCTGTTCTTTTAAAACCTTTCTTAGACAGTAGCTTCATTTTTAAATGTTTTCTTTTAAATACAAGCAACAAAGATTGTTTTAATTTGGCTTTAACAAGATCTCTTTCTCTTTCTTTAGCTCTCTTCAGCTTATCTATTAATTAAGTCAGAACATTTTACTCACCTTGTCCTATAAAAGAAAGCCCAGAGTAGCTCCACTTGAGGTATCTTCGAAATGGAATCAAGTGTGCAGTTTATTTGGCTCTTTATTTGTCTGGAAGTACTTTTCCTTGCGAAAGGATTGGCTGCCGATGATCGCTCATGTCCCACTGGATTCTCCTTGAACACCACCAGCGATTCCTGTGTGTCTGTGGACATCGTTGACTGCCAACGCCTTCAGATATCTCCGTGTCCCGAGGGCATAACCACAAACACATCTGAGTTTTGCCTTTGCAACAAAGACCAGCATCTGGAGATCCTGGACTGCCCCGAAGGAACCTACTTTGATGCCAGCCGTTTGATATGCCGGATCGGTTCAGTCGAGTGCCAGGAGCAATACACTCCATTTGCATGTCCCGGTGCAGCATTCAGCAGTGTCTTTTGTCTCTGCGTTGGCGGAAAACTGCAGATTCAGGACTGTCCTGCAGGAACTACCTTTGATGCGGATCTAAAGGTTTGCCTAAGGACCAGCAGCGGCTCAGATAACCCGAGTTCCCAGGATTCCTCTGATAAAAGGTGCCAGCGATTTGGGTTATTTGGAGATCCAACCGACTGCTCTGGCTACTTTCACTGCGCCGATAAGGGGGAAGAGATCAAGTACTCCAAGTGCCAGGCGGGCATGATGTTCAGCCTGACATTGCTGGGATGTGTTCCGGGCACTTGTTGAGCATACAAAAATAAATAATAATTGCAAGCATCTCAAGGTTTTTGGGGGAAGAACCTCATTCTTTCTAATGAAATGTTTTAGTCTTGTATTACAATTTTCCATGGCTTATCTTTTTAATTAATGCCTAGAACACCGTTGGTCTGATTAATTTTGAGTTATAAAAGCACGAAGCCTGTGCGAGAACATCAACAGTCTGTGCGATGCTGCCTCAACTTCAAGTCTTTCTACTCCTGTCCTTGGCGGCCTTTGGGGTCCGAGCAAGTGAGGATAATCCCTGCCAGGATCTGCGCCAGGCCGGCTTCGTGTGCCTGAACTGCACCACACTGGGCTATTGCATCAAGGATGCCACCGGGAGCTGGGAGACGATATCCATGCTGGGCTGTCGCTCGGATCACAGCTTCTACTGCAGCGACGAGGGCACCTACGGCTGCACCTGGCAGGCGCAGTGTCGGGTGCCCAAGCGGGGTCCCTTCACCTGCCAGCAGGGGGGCGTGTTTCCCGATCCCTACGACTGCCGGCGGTACCACGAGTGCAGTGACCTCCAGGTGGATACGCCGCGTCAGTGCACCAACGGAGCGGGCTACTCGACACTCACGGAGTCCTGTGTCCTGCCCCGCGACAGCGAGCAGTGCCTGACCGCCCAGTTCAACTGCAGTCGGTCCGGACAGGTTGGCGGTTGGGCCGCGGACAGCCGGTACTTCTACGTTTGCGTCAATGAGACGTCGGCCAATAGCCTGTATCCCCTGATGATGAAGTGCCGCGAAGGATTCGTGTTCGAGAACAATGCGTGTGTTCCTCCGGAAATCCGCAATGCTCTGAATTAATCCTTAGACAGCTTTTGTTATTGCGTAATTGGAAATCTTTAATAAGACACGATAACGAAAGAAAACAAATGAAGGCGGGTCTTAAGCCTAATAAATAAGATCTTAGAGTCCTTAGTCGTCGCACTCCTTTACCACCGGATGCAGAACGATGGAGGCCCCGTTGCAGCCCGTTCGATCCGAGATAAAGTCATGGAAATTGCTTTCCAGCGCCCACATGAAGCGCTTGTGTCCTGGCAGGACTTGGGTCGAAAGTCGGCAGTCACCGCCGCGCTGCACCTCCTGCAGATTGGCGGCCTTGAAGCAGGTCTCCGAGTCCCACAGATAGATGTCGTTCTCGCCCTTGTAGCGGAAGAAGAGCGAGGTGCCGCCATCGGCGCCCAGGAGCACTGCCTGCTTGCCGTAGGGCTTCGGGCCCACATCGATAATGGAGCCAGCACCCTGGCCCACTCGCAGATACTCGCCCTTGATGGAGTACAGGCGCGAGGAGCTCAGGTAGCTGAAGAACAGAGTGGAGGTGCCGTCCGGCTTCGAGGTGAGCGCCACGTACAGGACGTCGCTGGTGGGTGCAGTGGCCTTGGGCAGGACAATGCGGTAGGACTTGTTGCCGGTGATGTCGTACACCAGGATGCTGCGAGCTCCAGCATCAGCCACGTAGCTGTAGGGAATGAAAAGTTGTTATAAGAAAATATTCAAATACAAAATTGTATGAAAATATGCAGAAGATGGCATTTTGTAGGCAATAAATTGAGAAAAGTCAAGCTAAAATTTTGTTTTATCAACAAAGAAAACATATTTCCATCGCAACATTTTCCCAGAGACACTTTTTACGGTCACAGGACGTGGAAATAAAAGTTAATTTGCGCTTAAACTCACACGAATGGCTTGTTGTCCTTGGAGTAGTCGACCACGATGAACTGCAGACGGCTCTCGGAGGTGACCAGGTCGCTGAGGTCGATGCTCTTCACCACCTTGTTGTTGGCCGTGTTGATGGCCACGATCTTGGGGCCGCAGCGACGGATGGGCTGCTCCAAAGTATTCACGATGCCCACGTCCAAGGCCCACAGAAGTCCCTTTAAAAAAGGCGATTTAAAAAACAGATATTAATTTAACGAATTTAATATTCATTTGTTTTTTGCGTGCAACTGCTAATTGAAATGTTGGTGGCGTTAAGAACTCAACACTCGACGCTCATAACAATAACATTAAAATCCGCTGAATGGGGAAATTGCGTAAAATAAATAAATACCATGTGCATTGTTTATTGTTTGCTGTTTGCACACATCGCAACGGTTATTGCGACGACTTTTGTGTAAATAAAATAAAGAAATGATTTGCATAAATGCAGCTAAACGAGAATGGCATTTAAATGAGAGCGAACTGATGGCACAATCTGTGTGGGGAGAAATGCTGCCAATTGTAACTGGGTCATTTTGTATTTTCAAAATATGCACACACAAAGATATGTGTAAACAAACCGAAAAGCGCTGTAAATATTTAATAATTTGTCAATGGAAAATAATTGACATTCCAGACACTTTCCGCTCTGCAACTCACAGCTTATCGGGCTTAAAATATTTGCAGTTAAACAACAGTTTACAGAGCTAAAATTGAAATCGAAATACACAAAACTTGGGGTGAATGGGACTCTGGACCTGGACTTGGCACTTCCTGCAATGCCCAAATTATTTCGGAAACTTTCCGCTGCATTTTGCATGGCGACCGTGCAGCAGCAGCAGCAGTTTGGCCTTTCTGGCTTTTGGCCTTTTATAATATTCCATTTGCATAACCATTTTTTGTTCGCAGTCCGTTTATTCACCGGTTTCTTTCGTTTCAGCTGGCAGGCGCCAATTGCACAGACACGAATTTTATTTGAAGCTCTTCGGTTTTTGTCGCCACCATTTATTTGATTAAAAAAGCAATTATTCGGTCAGACGAGGCGAGAGGCTGGGTAGTTAAAAAGTATGACTTTCCAAAGGGGATTAATGGGTAAGTGATACCCTGGATGTGCCTATTATGCTTTTACTATATTCACTGAGCTCACTATGTATTATTTTAAATATAGTTTGAAATTATTTGTTGTAATGAAATTCTAACACATTTATAAATAAATCCTTTTCATCTTTTTAAATATTTTTTGTACGAATATGCTATAAATCTTACCCTTTGTATGAATATGAAAAATAACAATTTTAAAGGCGTCAAAAAGGACACTGAAGTGTATACGTAAAAAAATAAAATAAACCCTTGTTAAGGACACAATTTGCAGTTTCGGATGGGACAACTTGACCGTTGCAGTTGTTAAAAAATATATTCAAAAAACATAGCTTTAATTGCACTCACATTCT
>VNJS01006740.1:0-11043 GCA_008042575.1 Drosophila watanabei | reverse complement strand
TATAATCAGGCCTGCTCCGGTTCTCGAAATTGGTTTTCGATTTCGATTTGGCCAAAAGCTTTCGATTTCGATTTTAGCTGCTCCGGTTCTCGAGCACTTTTTGGTATCGTTTTGTTATCGGAATGTTTAATATTTTTTGTTGCTTAAAAAGCTGGCGTTGTTGGTTTAAATTGTTGGCAGAATGCTAAAAAGTGTTTAAGCTGTTAAATTATTTGTCTTAGGAGCCAAATAAGGTCGGCAATTGCTTATTTAATTCATTTATTTACATGAAGAGGCTGCCAGCTTGCATGCAGTTTCATTTCCATTGGTCTCAATTAAATTTAAACAGCTCTTTTATCATTTACTTTATAAAATTAGCTAGATTTATTAAATAAAACATTATTGAACCTTCATTGTATAATATTTTTGCAAAGGTTTGCATTTAATAAGTATTTATAGCTGAGTGTTTCTTAACGACTTGTTCCGCCAACTGTCTGGCAACCTTAGCAACCAAATCGAAATGCCTTGTTGCCGACGGCAAAATTTGTGTTGTCAAATCTGAGGTGGGGTCAGAAATAAATTTTTTATAAAATAACTACGTGCCAGAATGATCTTGTGGTGATGTGGAACAAACATCAATAGACCACTGAGCATACTATTTTTTTCCCTTAGCAAATAACATCTGATTTGATAAGAAAAAAGGCATTTACTTTTCATTTCGGCCAGATAAAGGTGCCCGTTTTGCAAATCGAAACCGGCTTACGATTTCGAGAACCGAAGCACCAATTCCCGTTTTCAAAATCGAAATCGCAAGAGCTTTTCGATTTCGAGAACCGGAGCAGGCCGATTTGAGACACTTTAGGGGAAAAATATACCGGAAAACATTATATGTTTCATGGGCATTCTTTTAAACTTGCCGCCTTCAATATTCCAATCTTTGTTTACATTTTCGTAGTGAAGAAGAAGAATTCCAGCTAGCTCATTGACAAAATGGTAACACAAATAAAAAAATAAAATTTGTTTTTTTTTTTTTTTTTTTTTTTTTGCAATTATTTGCTAAAACTAAACAATGAACAAAACGGAAATATTTTTAATGCCAAGGTTCTTGCGCTGCAAAATTAATTTACATGCTTTTTTAGCGTTGTTTATGCAACTTGTGGCAGTTAGTATGTTACAAATATAAATTTAGGGACTTCCAAACACATAAAATTTGAAATACTTCGACGAAGACTCATGAAATGCATATTTATATATTGCAACTTGCGGCTCTTGTTATTGTGAACCTTATTAAATCGGTGTGACCGTTGTCGCATTACCAAAATATTCCAAGCAAAATGACACATATAGTTGTCTCTTTCAAGGACCTAATGAAGTAGCTAATTAATGAGCGCATAGAAAAAAGTTCATATGCTAATGCTTTTGGTGTTTAATGATACTTTTAATATAATATCTAATTATACAAATTTAGAAAAACATTCTTTTATATATTCTTTAAGTTTTTCATAAATAGGTTAATTTTTCTTGGTCATTAAAATAGACGCACATAACCTCTTTAATTTTTTATAAGAAAAGTATTTATTTTCTAACTGATTTTTGTGTTAATATTTAATATATAACAAATACAAAACAAGACTCTTAGTGATGAGTACTGCCTCCTTTATTAGTAATAACTTTATATTTATGGGCCTTCATAGAATGATACAACGAACCTATGTACTTCAAGGATATCTCGCCCAAACTCGTTAAGCAGCTGCAATATCTTCGTATTACCTTCTGTGTTACCAAGCCCCAAACAATTTCAGTTACGTTAAGAGCCGGAGAATATGTGGCCATGTCATGAAAATAAGTTAAACTTTTGGCCCGAAGTAAGCAACTTTACTTTTCGACCGTTATAAATAGACGCATTGTCATGTTTAAAAGTCCAAAGAAATGGTACCATCGTTTATGGACCATGGACCATGGACCATGGACCATCGTTTATGATTTGATCGGTAAAAAACAAAAAATCTATTGCATAATATATGATATCATCCAAAGCTTGCAAATTGACCGTTTTTCGTTTTGCGGTTTACTCACTAACCCTTCGGGATAAATGCATGAGCAATGTGCTCTTGCTCTAAACATAACTTATCGTTTCTCTTCAATTCTTTTTTGGTTTTACTGTTCCTCATTTCCTTTTTTTTTTTTTTTTTTTTTTTTTTTTTTTTTTTTTACTTGTTTTATAATTACATATTATTGACAATTTAATTTTTTCTTTTGAAGTCTTAATCATTAATCAAAATATTGAAATTTTTATTGATACACATTATACAGATACACGTCAACTATGTTTTGGTTAAGGCATGTCCTGCGATCATCCATAATTTGCTCAGTATTTCTGAAGCCTCTTATGGTTTTACAAGAAGTGGTAGGAACATACAGAAATATCTGAACGACTTCTTTTAAAGGCAATCATGTTCAAAGCATAGCTCGTGCGGTCGCAAAAAAATGTCTGTCAAATTAGCGTCGAAATGGAACTATGGAAAAATTGGAATACCGAGGAAATTTGTGTTTTAAATTTATATCTTTAATAATGCACTACATTCCTTTGGGTATATTGAAAAAATCATGTTTTCACATATTTCTTTATATCTTGACTCGCAGGACGTCTTCCACAATATTCGGTATGTCAGAATATAGGATATTTATTTTTGTTATCATTATCATTAAACCATCAGAAAGAAACATGTCGTGTTTTCCGGTATATTATTCCCCCAAAATGTCAAATCGCAGAGCCATGACTACAAAATACTTCATAAAAATAAGAGAAATATTTATGTAATTAAATATACAATAAGTGGCTTTTACGCATTGTGATAGATAATTTATCCAAATGTCGCCATGACTCAGTAGTTCATTTCTTATTAATTAGCTACTTCATTAGGACCTTGAAAGAGACAACAATATATGTTATTTTGCTTGGAATATTTTCGTAATGCGACTATGGCCATACCGATTTAAAAAGGTAAGCAATAACAAGAGCCGCATGTCGAAATATATAAGTATGCATTTCCTGAGCCCTTTGTTATGGCCACTCAAAATAATCGATAAGAGATAGGCGGTGCCTGTCGATATATCGCTTGGCAACCTAGCGATATCGGACAGGGATGCCACCCCGTTCCGAAGAGAGGAGATTATCCGAGCTCCACCTAGGTTCTTGACCCGGAATGGTTTGGAGCTGGAACAACGGGGTTCGCGCCAAGAAAAAGAGAGAGAGAAAGGGAAGGAAAAGCGAAGAAGTAGAGATAGGAGATTATAATCGAGTGAGCGGGAACTAGAAGTGCGGTGCATATAGCCGAAGTAAATTGAAAATTTCGCGGGTGCCCGTTAAGAAAAAAAAGTTATGTCAAATAAAACGAAAAATAAAGAATTTTTAAAGCTGTGTTAGAGTGAGTCTGCCTACCACCGACCCAGGAACTTTAGAGACCAGCGAGGACGGGAAGCCGGATCGGGAAAACCCAGAGGTGAGTCGTCGTGGTCCGGAGATGAAGCCTTAACCCAATGGCTCTCGTTTCCAGGCTCGACCAGACCCAGTCCTCGCAGGACGAGATTGGCCAGGTCATTAGACTGACCTGGCCCAGTTTTTTTTATATTTCTGGAGGATTCCGAGGGACTCCAAAGTCTAGACTCGCCCTAACCCCAACGGCGGCGAGGCCCAAAATTTTTTTTTTGGAGGCATAGATGCCCCTAGAGCGGCCGATGTTGCCTATTAATCTCTTCTGGGGTGCCTACTTCACTTCTCTTTTTCGTCGTGGAAGACCGACACGCCTCCCAAGTGGCGGCACCGGGAGCCAGAAGGCTTCAGCCAAATTTTTTTTATAGTTATAGTTCAGTTTTAGCGTGTAGTTAATTTTTTTTTTTGTTTTTGTTTTGTCTAGTCTTTTAATCAAATATTTCATACATATATTTATCCACAAATTTTTTAATCAAAATTTTATATATATTTATTTATTTCATACATATATTTATCCACAAATTTTTTAATCAAAATTTTATATATATTTATTCATATTTATTTATTTATTTGTCTATATTTATTTATTTATTTATTTAATGTATTTATTTATTTATTTAATCTGTTGTACAATTTTCGTTGGTGATTTTTTTGTGTGGTTCATATTTATTTCGCTTGTTTTTTTTATGCAATTTTTCCCCGCAAACCCCCCCTTGAGAGCTCTTACGGGTAGGTCTAAGCATCCTTTAAAAGTGGGATTGTTGGTCTCTCAAAATTTGAATTGAAATTTGGAATAAACGCACAAAAATAAATCAACTAGAAAAATTATAAGACGTGAACAATAATTGGCATAAAGGATATAACAATTTAAAACAATATGAATGTGAATATAAATATAAGGTGAAGATCGAAAACATGAATATGGAGTAGAATTTGATTTGGGAGGAAGGAGGTGAACCGGGGATATGAGTGGATAAATTCGTATGTGTGTGTGTGATTGTCTAGGGGCAGCTGCTAAGAGCAACATGCAAGCAGACTGCAAGGTAGGGTAGGGATGAGCATGTGGCTCCCAGTCCAGCAGGAGGAATATTTATGTCAATGTGTGTGAGGTTGAATCAGTTTTGTGTGTTTAAATGTAAACCGCGCGCGTTATAGTGTTGTGAAACGTCGACTTTCGATGTTTATTGTTGTGTGTGTGACGGGCACGGGTTATGGAGCCCACGGCCCGATGACAGAGCTAGCCGGAGCCAGCCCAAAATGTCACACAGGTCCTTCTAGGGACATAACACCTTTTCAAATAAAACATATTAGTTTTGTTCATTGTTGCAGCCAATGTGCAGTTTAGTTTTTGCAAATAATATCAAGCCACATTTTGTTTCTGAGATCATTTTGACAATATACTTTTCAATACAATTCAATAAAGCAGTATATTGTTATCGGTCCAAATGTGGTATCTAGTATATTTTAAGTAGGTCTATCAATATAATATCAAGCCACATTTTGTTTCTGAGATCATTTTGACAATACACTTTTCAATACAATTCATTAAAGCAGTATATTGTTATCGGTCCAAATGTGGTATCTTGTATATTTTAAGAAGGTCTATCGATTATGCGCGGCTAATGCAGTTTTAATACATTAATACATTAGTTACATATAGTTAGCTTGCTCGCACTTGTATAAAACCCTATTGCGCTGTCAAATCTTAAATGAAATCTAAAATTAATGCGGTAGTGTCATACTAGTATCAGGAGACACTAGCTGATTTGAGCTTGTTTAATTTTTATTTACCACAACGGTATGACTACGCACCCCTTGGACACAACAGAATGTAAATTCGACGCTAACTTTCAATTAATTCCTTCAGCTCTCATCGATAGTGTTCCAATATGTACTGTAACTTAATCGAAAGACCACATTATTATCTAATCTCGAATTAAATCTAAATGCGATTGAACCAAAAGATTTTGGGAAATTCAAGTGTTTTCAGCCCCATTACTAAACACTGGCTCTATATTGATAATACGTCACACGCCCTATCGATGAATGCCCCGCCAAAATATTTACTCCTACTGACAATCTAAACAATTGTAATACACTGCCATTCTTAGCAGTCGTTTATGGCCCCAAATCGAGATACCCTTGAAAAATCTGTAAAGCTTAAAGAAGGCAAAATAATGTAATCGGGTGCATTTTCAAGGCATGCTGCGGGCCCCATTAACCGAATAATTGGTATTATGGATTGATTTCAATATTAAGATATATTTAATATTCAGCAGGATAACGGTTAAAATCATTCACCAATGCCCAGTTCCTTTAATTTACAAATAATATGACGTTCCTCCAAAGTATTAATTTTCTCGCATCCAATTTAAGCTCGAATGTAGTAAAAATAATACACAATTAAATTATAAATTACATAAAAATAGCAAAGACTAGTTAAAAATATGTTGTTTACAAAAAAAATAAGCTTATAAAAATTAGAGGTGTCTTTATAAATTACAAATCAAAATGAAATAAATGAAAATCCCTTGCAGATTGCCACTCCATAATTTTCTATCAAATCTAACATAAAATAAAATGTATTATTATATTCATATTATTTTTATGATTTAACATGTTTTTAAATTTTTTACATTTACAGTTTACCGTTGGTTCATATGGCGGCTATGCGAAATAGTCGTCCGATTTTTATGAAACTAAAACCGAATTTAGAATGATTAGATAAATTTATGTTAAAGTATGGTGAAGTTATAATTTTTTTCCTAAAAATTTTCGGATTGTTCCTATGGCAGCAATATGATACAGTTGACCAATTCGATTTATATACGAGTGAAAGTATGTAGAATTATATAGTATATTATTCAGAAAGCTTCAAAACTGAGGGACTAGTTTGCGAAGAAATTGATAGACGCACGGACATGGCTAGATCGACTTGGCTGTTGATGCTGATCAAGAATATATATACTTTATAAGGTCGGAAATGTTTCCTTCACTGCGTTGCAAACTTCTGACTAAAATTAATATACCCTAATATAATAAATATACCAATTATAGAAGAATTATAATAAATAAATGAGAAGAACTTGTAGTTTTTTAAATATGTTTGTTTTAATTGTTATTAATGTTGCTGCTGCTCCTTTTCCTGTTGCTACTGTCCCCCGAGAATAGTCCCAAAAATGGGCCCTTGATATTCTGCCGCTGTCCGGGCGGAAGAGTCTACAAGCCCGGCATTAATTGGGTGGCCTGCTGCTGCTGCTCAATCTGTTTCTGCTGCTGCTGTTGCTGCCGTGGCTGCTGTGAAAAATCAGCAGAACGGAGTACATCCATGACCGCCTGCATAAACAGCTGTTTTTAACTTGAGGGCACATAACACGCAGTCAGGTGGGTGACCGCCTCCCTCAGTTTTCGGCTCAAGCGGAGCTCTGGACCGATGGCGCCGCCGCGCCCACGTTGCTCTCCGCGTCCGTCACTGCCTTGAAAGAAAACATACCAGCTAAAACCTCCGCGAGCACCTCCGGTGGGACCTCCGCTCGCACCTCTTTCCGAGTATTCCATTTAAACCGGCTTTGGGCACGATAGACAAAAAATCAAGGAACACACAAAAATACCAAAACCGATTTTTTATGAACATAGTTCGTTTTTGCATACAAGAAAACCGCTATTTTAAATTTAACTGCACAGATGTCGAAATAACACATGAGATACAAACTATATTTTGAAAAAATGATTTTCCGAACAATTTTATTAAAAAACGTAGGGAAAATACCAAACCACAACAAAAACAAAACCACATGAACCATCGAAGACATATAAATCCACAATATATGTTTCAAAACTTTCTGAAAGATGAACTAATTAAAATTTTTATAACTAAGACGAAATAGCCCATAAGCCAATAAACACACTGAAGGACTTATTCAACAAAATTAAATCTAATATATCAACGGTTTTGCAAAACTAACAACACTATAAGAAACGTTACACTTTGGAGACGTTAGATATTATAAACACTCCGACTGACATACGACTGAACTACCCCTTCAGTACCAAAATTCATTCCCGG
Organism: Drosophila watanabei; assembly: GCA_008042575.1. Classification (NCBI taxonomy): domain Eukaryota; kingdom Metazoa; phylum Arthropoda; class Insecta; order Diptera; family Drosophilidae; genus Drosophila; species Drosophila watanabei. The sequence goes on along the minus strand of VNJS01006740.1, from coordinate 3,505 downwards.
CCAATTCCTGGCGGCCTGTTCGAAAAAAAACAAAAACAAATCGCAAAGGCTTCGTTTCGCGAAGTTCGAAACGGAGTTGGAAAAAAAATTCGACCTACGATCGGCTACTGCCGATGTCTCCCGAAGTTCAGACCTAATTTTTGTTTTTGTTTTTCGAACTGATTCCGAGCAGCGGCTCGCAAGTTAGAGCGTGATAGGGGATGTAGGGAAGGGAGGGAAAAATCTGTTTCAAAAGCAAAGTGTATTGTAGCGACGTCAGTATACCCTTTTTAAAATAAGTTGCGACATTTATAAATATTTCAAATTTTAAATTAATACTTTTTTACTCTTTTAATGTATTGTATATTGGCAAGTATTGAAAATTTGCTTCAAGCGAAGCAAAAAAGGTTCATGTTTGATCTTCTGCCTCATTTGGTTTAAATTATATGGCATTTCTTTGGTAGTCACGCGACAAAATTTTCGGTCTTCGGTTTTGTCTTGCTTCTAATTATTTTTGCATTTTGCGTTTGACTGCTGCTGCATTCAGAAGTGTTATGCGTATTAGATAAATTTCCGCAAAAGTTAAATATTATAAAAAGGTAAGTGAAACTTGAGTTCAAATTAAAAATTAATTTTCAGAATTGATAAGAATCGATGCGAATTCATCCTAACTGTAACTGCGTTTGAAACTCATAAGATTTGCGGAGTTTTCTTTTTACTTTAAATTGGTATGTATATACATATGTATATTTCTGCAAAATGCTATTTGTTTCTAGCATATGTATTTTATTTACAAATAGCATTAGTTGCTTGAAGGACCATCAGCCAGCAGAGGAGGTTCCTGACTCTAGGAAATAAGCTAAAACAAATTAAGCTTACATCGAAAAACATACAAATTTATAAATAAATATTTAAATAAGAATTAATTACACCGTTTTTTATTAATAGGGGGGAATTTTCAGGTATTATCTATAGCTTTGCTTCCTGGCAAAATTCCGGCAGGAATACTGGCCAAATTCCGGGAGAATTCCTGGCAAATTCCGGGAGAATTCATGGCGAATTCCGGCGGAATTCCTGGCGATTTTTTTTCGAAATTCCAATTGGTTTTCGAACTCGCACAGGAATTCCGGGCGAATTCCGGGGGAATTCCGCGGGAAATTCCCGGGAAAATCCCGAGGAACTCGTGATTCCGGGCCTCGAACGCATGCATGGGTGTAATTAATTCTTATTTCTATATTTATTTATAAAATTTTATGTTTTCATCGATGTTAGCATTATTTCTGCCTGTTTCCTAGTGTCAGGGACGTCCTCTGCTGGCTGATGGTCCTCCAAGCAACTAATGCTATCTGTATATAAAATACATATGCTAGAAACAAATAGCATTTTGCAGAAATATACATATGTATATACATACCAATTTAAAGTAAAAAGAAAACTCCGCAAATCTTATGAGTTTCCAACGCTAACAGTTAGGTTGAATTCGCATCGATGCTTATCAATTCTGAAAATTAATTTTTAATTAATTAAACTCAAATAAGTTTGACTTACCTTATTATAATATTTACCTTTTGCGGAAATTTATCCAATACGCAAAACACTTCTGAATGCAGCAGCAGTCGACGCAAAATGCAAGAATAATTAGGAGAAAAGCAAGACAAAACCGCCAAAGAAATGCAATGTAATTTAAACCAAATGAGGCAGAAGATCAAACATGAACATTTTTGCCTCGTCTAAGGAAATTTTCAATACATGCCAATATACTATACCATTAAAAAAGTATAAAATTATTAATTTAAAATTTGAAATATTTATAAATGTCCATACTTATTTTAAAAAGGGTATACTTATTTTGAAAAGGGTATACTGACGTCGCTACAATACACTTTGCTTGTAAAATAGATTTTTTCCCTCCCTTCCCTACATCCCCTATCTCGCTCTAACTTTCGAGCCGCTGCTCCAAATCAGTTCGAAAAACAAAAACAAATATTAGGTCTGAACTTCGGGAGACTTCGTCAGTAGCCGATCGTAGGTCGAATTTTTTTTCCCAACTCCGTTTCGAACTTCGCTAAACGAAACCTATGCGTTTTGTTTTTGTTTTTTCGAACAGGCCGCCAGGAATCGGCCGGGAATGAATTTTTGGTACTGAAGGGTTATGACACCAAGCACGTGCCTGTGTGGGTTAAATGTTAGCAGACGCGATGGAAAAAATAGAAAAGAATATGAAGAAAGTAACTACTGGCGTGCTGCCTGATTGTTTGCATACGTACTAATTGGGTTAGGATTAAGGTTTTTAGTCTAGAAAGGCATCTACGTTAGATGTTATTGTATACAAATCGTTATAATTTGCACAGAAGAATCTAAAGGGTTCGTGCAATTCAAACGAAGTTCTTCAATGGCGCAATACTAATGGTAAATAGGATCTAGTGTTTCATCTCGGAACAGGACAAGGAGGAATCTTCTTTTTTTATGCACTCCTCCGAAACAGCTTTACCGATTCTCATGAAATTTAGTGTGCTCATTGGGTAGGACTAAGAATCGGACAACATCTATTTTTCATCCGCACTATGCTGGCAGTTTCGGCAGGACAAGGAGGATTATATTTTTTTTTATTATGCACCATGTGGAACTGGCAAAACGATTCTTATTTCGCTACTCCCTGCCGAGATACGATAGAAAAAGGAATCAAATTAGCCGTTGCAAGGAATCTTCTTTTTTTATGCACTCCTCCGAAAAAGCTTTAAAGATTCTCATGAAATTTAGTGTACTTATTGAACCAAATCTTTATGCTTTGCTCGGGCTATTTTGTTGATGAGTTAGGTCAAGTTTGCACAAAATTGGTCGAGCGGTTCTTCACGTATTACATATTTGGTAAGAAATGATTTTAATAAATCGCATTTCGTCAGATTATCTTTTCTATTATTGTCATTTGTTATTCATAATTATTGTTTTGTGTTTATAAGTGGTGAGCCTCTAAATTCTCATTTTAGATATATTAAGAAGGTAAGATATTATTTTCAGCAAAATGCCACTGAAAAGATCAAATCTCAACAACGTAAGCAGCAGTGGCACGACGCAGACGTTTCGAAAGAGGTCATCAGTTGCCAGAACAAGTCAATACAAGAAATAGAGCTCAAAGAATTAAGACAGCAGAAGGTCGTGCACAAGAATCCCAGGAACAGGAACGTAGCGAACGTCTGCAGCAGAATATTACGAAAATCAGGGCGGCTCGAGATCGAAACATAGATATAGTACGAGCAGGAGAACGACAAAGGCAGCGGAACAGTCGCTCATTAGTTCGTACATCATTCGTTCGTCTTGCTTTTGAATATGCACCAGATATTAAATACTCTGGGCATTCAAAAGTTGCTATCGGTGGAATGGACAAAGTACACTCAGCGTCATATCTCTGCGTACAGCGCAAATATTTTTAAACTTGTCACTTTGACAGGTAAAATCTTAGGCTAGACGTGATATAAAAACATTATGATTTTTGTTACGGAGAGTCGTAGCAATTACCTTCATATTC
>VNJS01006732.1:0-22033 GCA_008042575.1 Drosophila watanabei | reverse complement strand
AGAAACCTATAGTTCACCGTCCACTTGTGCTCGAAGATGCGTCCCAGATCGAAGCTTCCTCGCAGATACTCCACCGGATGGGTGAGCAGGAAGGGAGCGCCCAGGAGCAGCTGCACGCCTCCGCAGATGACCAACTGGAGCAGCGCCTTCACCAGCCCCAAGTTGGCCAAATAGAACAGGAAGAGAGCGGGAGCAAACAGCAATATGTTCATCTTCACACCCACCGCCAGGCTGAAGAAGACGCTGCCAAAGGTCCACCGTCGATCCATGAAGAGATTGAGGGAGGCGTAGAACAGCACCACGGCCACCGGATCGTTGAAGAGCCTCAGCACATAGATCGAGTGGATGCGGTACGAGGTGAAGGCACTCAGGACCAGCACGTACGGCGGCACCTTCCGGCTCTTCGCGTACAGACGCAGCACCAGCGCCAGCTGCAGCAGGTAGATCCCCGAGAAGATGTACTGCGCCAGCCGGACATTGGCGCCATGCGAGGTCAGGTAGTACAGAGCCGAGTAGATGTACACGAAGGCAGCGGGATAAACCAGAGGTCCAGTGTCACCTAAAAGCAGGGAATACAAATTAGTTGCAAGCTACAAAAATTACTCAATTAATATAATTTTTTGCAATAATATTTATAAACGTATAAATTTTTTAATTTTTAAAGAATTATCAATTTAAAATAACTCTCATTTAATACGAATTTGAAATAGTTTATCGACACAACGCCTTTTCCAAAAACGTCATCGATAGTATCGATAGTGAAAATTATGTTTTGTAAAAGCAAGCGAAAGAGAGGCATGAAGACAGTGTTACCAGGTTATGACCACCCGAACTAGCTAAATTCTGGACAAAAATAATAATATAAGCTAAATATTAGAAAGAAAAGCTGCTAAATAAGCAATAACAGCGTAAACATTAATTTGTTAGTTTCCTAATATATTTAAGGTGAAATTTGCACCATATTTGCTTCGAAAACAGCTTTACTTTAAAACTGAAAAACATAAGATCTAGTGGGAAAATAGCTAAAGTAGCGCCGTTTGTGACATCACTACTAACAGCGAACATCTATTAACATCTGTTAACTTACGCTGTTAATTCATTAAGGTGAAATTACACCATATTTGCTTCCAAACAGCATTAATTTAAAACTGAAAAACTTTAGATCAAGCAAGAAAATATCTAAAGTAAAGCCGATTGTGGCCGCGGCATCACTACTAACAGCGAACATCAATTAACATCTATTAACTTACGCTGTTAAAAGCGATATGTTAACCAATTGGGATTTATTTGGGAATCCGGCCCAATTTTACATTTCCGATTGGAAACCCGGCCCCATTTTACATTTCCTATTGGGTATCCGACACGATTTCACATTTCCGATTGGAAATCAGATCCCATTTTACATTTCTAATAGGGGATTCGCCTCAAAATTTACACTCCTGATTAGAAATCCCGTTCCCGCTTAACATTTCCCCTAGAAATTTGTACAAAATTCAAATTTGCTAATCGACTCATCGCCTTTTCAAAAACCATCATCGATAGTGTGTATCGATAGTGACAACGATGTTTAGTGAGAGCGAGCGAGAGAGAACACTCGTGTAGGGCAGCATGGAGGCTATTACGGCATGTTAGCTGAAAAACTGAAACATTTGTGAAATATGATGATTTCGTGTAAAAATTTATTCGTGTTTCGGCAACTGCCGTCGGCACTGGCTGCCACCGCGTGCTCCGCCGCCGCCGCTGCGCCAGCCTACCGGAGCATCTGCACCGCCTGGCGGCCGCCACCGCTGCCCCAGAGGCAGGAACACAACCTCGTTCGCAGTTTCCACAGTTCGCGGCAGGCGCTGGCCAAGGACTACTACCAGACGCTGGGCGTGGCCAAGAACGCCAACGGGAAGGACATCAAGAAGGCGTACTACCAGCTGGCCAAGAAATACCACCCCGACACGAACAAGGACGATCCGGACGCCGGCCGCAAGTTCCAGGAGGTCTCCGAGGCCTACGAGGTGCTGAGCGACGACCAGAAGCGGCGCGAGTACGACACCTACGGCCAGACGGCGGAGAACATGGGCCGGCAGGGCGGCGGGTTCCCTGGAGGAGGATTCCCCGGTGGCGGCGGTGGTCCCGAGGGCTTCTCGCAGAGCTGGCAATTCCGCTCGAGCATCGATCCCGAGGAGCTCTTCCGCAAGATCTTCGGCGAGGGCAACTTCCGTTCGAACAGCTTCGACGACTTTGCGGACTCCAAGTTTGGCTTTGGCCAAGCCCAGGAGATGGTGATGGACCTGACCTTTGCCCAGGCCGCGCGCGGCGTCAACAAGGACGTGAATGTCAACGTGGTGGACCAATGCCCCAAGTGCTCGGGCTCCAAGTGCGAGCCGGGCACGAAACCGGGTCGCTGCCAGTACTGCAACGGCACCGGCTTCGAGACCATCTCCACCGGTCCCTTCGTCATGCGCTCCACCTGCCGCTACTGCCAGGGCACGCGCCAGCACATCAAGTATCCGTGCAGCGAGTGCGAGGGCAAGGGCCGCACCGTGCAGCGAAGGAAGGTCACCGTTCCGGTGCCCGCTGGCATCGAGAACGGCCAAACCGTGCGCATGCAGGTGGGCAGCAAGGAGCTCTTCGTCACCTTCCGCGTCCAAGCGAGCGACTACTTCCGCCGCGATGGCGCCGACGTGCACACGGATGTTGCCATCTCCCTAGCCCAATCGGTGCTCGGAGGCACGGTGCGTGTCCAGGGAGTCTATGAGGATCAGTGGATCAATGTGGAGCCGGGCACATCCTCCCATCACAAGATCATGCTGCGCGGCAAGGGACTGAAGCGGGTGAATGCCCACGGCCATGGCGATCACTATGTGCACATCAAGATCGCCGTGCCGGACAGCAGGAAGCTGGACGAGAAGCGGCGGGCCCTGATCGAAGCGTACGCCGAGCTCGAGGAGGACACGCCGGGACAGATACACGGGATTGCGCGGCGCAATGATGGCAGTAAGAAAGCAACGTAAATAACTCCCGAGCTACCAATGCAATCTCGCAAAATGTTCTTTGGTGCTTGAACTATATACACATACGTGCGTTTTATGTGCGAATAAAAGTGTTTAAATAAATGTATTCTTCTCTTTTTCTCTTCCTAACATGTCATTGCAGCGCAGGTGCGAGTGAAGGAGGAGCAGCAGCAGGAGAAGGATCAGGAACCAGCTCAAAAGCATCAGCAGAAGGCAAAGACAAGCAGCAGCATCCGGGCCAAGACGAAGCAAAAGCGAAAGAAGCCACAGGATCCGGACAAGGCGACAGCAGAGGCGAAGGCGGAGGCTTCCTAAACAAAATCAAGTCCATGTTCAACTAAACCCCAACATTGATTATGTTTTTTAGTGTCTAAGTTACGCACGTTATTGTTGCTAAGGCTTAATCTAAGTCCGGGGCGAGAACCGACCGAGTGATTGATGTATTCCAAATACGAGTTGGAAGACTTTGGAGAGCAGAAAATGTTTATGTGAATAAATACCAAAATTGACCGTCGTTCGAGGCAAGAAAAATGATTGAAATGTGTTTGAATTGTATACGAAGTTGAACTGTAATTTACATTTTATTCTTGAAATATCAAGGATTAACGGAAGCATTCTAAAGCCGTGAAAATTTCTTTATAAATCTTCTTAAAATCCAACTAAAGATAACCCCAAGCAGGTGCAAGGAATATGTAGAAACCCCATAATTTGGGTCACACGATAGCTTCCAAAAATAGAACCCGCAAAAAACTTACCCCGGAGCAGAGCATAGTTGGTGGTGCCGTTGAGGAAACCCTCGCACTCCTGCATATAGGCCACCCAGTCGATCTCCGTGTACGGCACGCGCTGGATCACCACAAGGTTGATGACGGTCTCCGCCAGCAGGATAAATATGGCCACTAATGGAACGGCGGCCGGCTCCAGCAGCAGGTACTTGAAGAACCGCACATTCAGGTACTTGTCCTGCATGGATTGCATGAAGCCAACGGACTTCTTGCGCCGCACCGCCGCCCGGTGGCTATTGGCCTTTGGCGGCGCCATTTTTGTGTTATTACCGGCGAAATTAAACCGAAATTAAATGCAAATAAAATACACGCGAACCAATCAGCTGTTGCGCCACCTATCGATAGGCTTTCAAATTTAAAGCACTTGGGAAAGCTATCGATTGGCGGCGGAGCGTTTGAGAGGATAATTCAAAAAACGAACACGCAAGGGAGCATCGGTGTGGCGCCACCACTTCCGCTTGTTATTTAAATAAAATTTTAAGGATAAATTCTGTTCGAGAACTTTTAGTAATTATTGTGCAAAAAATATAAGATTTAGTCGCTTTAAAACTCGAAACTTTTATGATTTAAATCAAAATAACACGGTCGGAGTGGCGCCACCACCTCCGCTTCTTATTAAAATCAAAAATTTTAAGGACAAATTCTTTTGGAAATCCGTTGAATAATTATTCTGCAAAAAATAGAAAATTAAGTCACTTTGAAATTATAAATTTTTGTGATTTAAATCAAAATATCACAATAAGATGACCGAAAAACGCAGCAAAGGAAATATGTGGACGAACTAAATTTTTCCTTTGCTGTTTGCAAATATATTTTATAGTTTCATTGAGAGCTTAATTCATATTGAAATGCTTCCATTAAGCAATTAATTCCATTTAAAAAATAACCAAACTCCTCCTAAAATAACTTTTTTTCGTCAAATCTGAAAGCAGCTTAAAAATATATTAAAAAAAAGGAAACAGGCTTTCAGCACAGATTATAAAATACCATTTTTTCCCATTATCATCTTCAACTTTCAACTTAAGCTCTAAAAAAAAGAATCCCTAAAAAAATATTCAAATATAAAATCCAGTTATTTGGCCAACGTCGACGTATGATATGTAGAAATCAGTAACAAAGTTACAATCGCCAGAATTCTGGCATTCTGGTATTTCGCAAATAAAAAAATAGTTTATTGAATCCGAATTGCACGGGAAAAGTTGTCCTGGCCCGCAGGCTAAATACCTGTGAATCGTTTTGTTCTTCTTTCAGGTCCGACCTGTTCAGATAATTGGTGTGCCTTTCAGTCCCTCACCTGCTGCCCGGGCTGGCCAGGTAAATGGCGGGAAAGGATCAGGCGCAGGAGCAGCACACACATGACATGCCATGGCTGAAACTTTTTTGTTGTGCAAACACGCTGCAGTGGACACAATTAATGAATCGCGACAAGGACGAGGGACGAGGGAAAAGGTGAGAGGAAACAAGCAACAGGGCCGGGAAAATCAGGGAAACATTTACATCCGTAGGTTGGCATTTAATTGCCTTGAATGGATATCCTGGCAGGAGTGCGAAGTGGGGTTAAAAGCGGTCGTGGCTCCGACTCAACATCAGTTGTAACCGGATAAACGGGGGGGAGGGTGGCGGTGGCATTGGCGTTTGCATGCATGAGCTCACCGGTCGGTTACGGCGACCCCTTCACCTGGTCTCGTGTTACACTACGGTTTGCCCTTAGCAAATACATCTCAGCGATGCGTTAAACCGCCAGAGCGCCCACTCAGGCGCACCGCCCAACCGCCCCACAAGCCGCCCCGCACCTGTGCTCTGTCCGCAACGTCGTTAGCCGTCATCGATGGCCGTTAATCTGGCTCGCAAATTGGCCGCGGGCTGATTGGTTTCTTGCCTGTTGCGCATTACCACCTTCTACAAGCTGGCTCCTAGCCCTCCGGGGATTTGGCACAAGTAGAGGAGCAATCAATTCAGTGGAATGCAGCTAATTACATCATGTACATATGATATGTTTGCATTCACCCCAAGGGGTTAAGTATTTGCTATTTAAAATATATTGTGATGGGTTTTTAAACTACAAACCACAATCTTAGATTCACTTCTTAGTTGTACTTACAATTAAAATCAATAGAAAGTATGATAAAGATCAAATGCAATGTAAAATAATCACTCCTTCTGCCCACTGAAATGCAACTAATTAATTACTGGTCTAGAGTTATGTTATGTTTTAATTTATCCCAAGGCTCAAATGCAACAAACAACTAAAAAAAGGTTATCAGGAAACAATGCATGCCAAGTTCTATTGTAAATTGAATCATTATCATCGTGTGTTTCCTCTAAACATGAATAATTTTCCTAATTGGTTATTTGATAGTTTGTGGGCTGCGCAGGCAGGAAAGTACATACTTGCAGTTGGTTTAATTTACATGTTGATTTAATTTACATTTACTGCAATGGCAAAAATTTAATAAGTAAATTATTGTATTGCATTTCATTACTTTAACATAAATTTTGATATAACAAAACTTTAAAAGCATTTTAAAGCTTCAGTTGGGCAACCAAATATTTAAGAGGCCAAATTGAGGCATTTGTGTTTGAGGAATGTATGGAATTTAATCGAAAATGCTAAATGCAATTCAAATGGAACAAGAAAGGAAGTAAAATTTAAATAGCCGACGTTGGAATACCTTTAAAGCTTGCAATAGTATTGAATATTATTCAAACTTACTCAAAAAACGGATTTATCGAAATCGAAAAGATTTTCTGTGTTCATTTTTATTATGTTTACAAATTAGCAAATGAAGTTAAGTTAAGAAATTTAAATTTGTAGTATATTTTCTACAATTTTAATTTTTATACAATTTTGGAAAACTGGCATATTTTATTTTGTTTTGCAGCTGTTAATGTTGATTAAGTTAATTAATTAAGTTAATTATTTTTTAGAGGTTTGGAAATTACTCCTTTTATTGAAAGGCAGGCTTTTGACTGTAATTATAATACCCCTGCAAGGGTATAAATGTGGTTTGATTGAAGAGCATTATCAATTGATAAATATTTTCATTTAATTTAGGAATTACAGCAAACCATTGAAATGCATCGAATTTGTGGCTTTCGTTCTTTAGTTTTAAGAAGAAGGTTTTCATATTTGTTTTTATGACTTATGCTCGTACATTTTTCAATTATTTTATTTTTGGTAATAATATTAATAGGTTTTAGAATTTAGCAAAGTCATTCAAGTTATCACTTGCGTTTTTTTGTGAAATATATATTCAGTGGTGTGAAACATATGCCTTTTCATGTTTGTCGTCTCAAGTTTGTGGGTCAATCGAGTCCCCGCTGCTAGTTATCGCTTTTTGAACTGTGAAACTAAATCGGTCATTCCTTATCGGTCGCCTTTCGTGGGTCCCAACAGCCTCTAGCTTTCAGCTATTGTACGTATGAATATGTACACACATACATGTGCACATCCCAGTGTGAGTGAGAAAATTGTTTATTAATCAATAATAATAATAATCAACAGGCAGGCAGGCAGGCGGGCACGCACACAGCTGTACTTCTGTATCGGTGCTGTTATCAGGCCGTCGCTGCTGCTGTTGCTCCCATTGCTGATAAGGCCGCGTTTTCCATTGTTTTTATTGTAGTTCAATGCAAATCTCGCAGCATTCGGCCTATAATAGTTGCGAACAGTACTTTGCACTCGGCGGCGGCTGCTTATTAATTTCATTTCCCATTCGCATTCACAGCCTTTGCATTTTATTGTCTCACGATTTAGCCATAAAAATGGGGACGGGCACTTTATTTATCGCCGCCGCTTATTGCAATGTGCATGATACTTGCTGCTCTAGGAGCGAGCGAGGGAGAGAGAGAGCGCAGCGCCGGAAAATGTCTCTGGTAGAGTAAACAAAGCCGGGGCCATTCCTCTATGAAATCTTCTGTTTGTCGAGCTTGAGGTACAGTGGGGATTCTGTTAACGGTAATATATCTTAAATGGGATTAAATAACATATAATACTAATGTTTTTAAACTCTAATTCCCAACAAATAATTCCGTTTGTCTTCTCTTTGTCTTTATATCACTGGAATATAGAATAGGATATAATATAAAAATGTATTTTTTATGGAATAAAATCAAATTAAAATTTATTGGGTGAGGTATCTGAAAGATTAAGTAAATAAATTAAATCTGAAGAATATTTTAAGTAAATAAATTAAATCTAAAGAATATTTAATTTATTTACTTCTTCTTTCAGATACTTCACTCATTAAATCTTAAACTCCAGAAAACTCGGAAACCCTTTGAAAGGGATATTAGCTTCAATCACAGAATTCTTACTGTGGCCCTTTACGCTCCGTTTTGCACTTTGAGAGACGACGTCTATTGACTCTTTGTTAGGCCCCAACGCCTTCAAAAAGAGAGGGGATGGTGGGGGAGGAGGAGGAGTCGAAGTGCGAGGGAGACCAAAAAGTGTTGAAAATTGAACAGAGGACGGCGCGGCGTCGGTACACATTTGCATCTACTCTCGCATCAACAGGCACACACACAGGCAAAGGCACACACACACGCGCACACCACTTTTATAGGCCTCAGTCATTTAAGAGTTCAATCATATGAAGCGTCGTTGTTGTCGCTTCGTTGTCAAATCGCTCGTTGTTGTTTTTGTCTTTTACATGTGCTCCTCACATACGCTGAGCACAAAATAAAAAAAAATATGAATAAAAGAAAAACAACTGTACATTTCAGTTGGGCTTATAAGACATATGAAATGCCCTGCAATGGTACGGTGGATGGATTCTGTTTGAATTCAAAGGTGTTTTGTTTATTTTTAAACATTAAAGTACATAACAAAGTTTAAATTAAAATCTATTAAAGATATTATCATTTTAAAAATGCTAAAAAGAATGCAATTACATTTTTTTATTCCTTATATCATATGGATCAATGTAATTAATAATAATTATAATTTTCCTTCAATAAAATATTTGTCTAAATAATAAAATGTAAACCATAATAATCAATCGAGTTAACAACACGTCGTATGAGTGATTTTTCATATTTTCCCTATAACTAGTGTAATTTTCTTATAAAAACTCGTATGATCTTTGATAATGTGGTAGGGCATATTGAATGCAGGGCGACAGCAACAAAGTTGTGACAACAACAACAAAATCAGCGGCAACAAACACTCGAGCTTTCGTTTCTCATGCGCCTACCCCGCCCCCTCTCACGCCAGCTGGATCTGCTGCCTGTTGCTGCCGAGCCTGCTCGCTCGCTCTCTCTCTTTCTTTCCCTCACTGAATCCCTCCCCCACGCGAGTGCGCTCCCTCTCTGTCTGGCTCTCGGCTCGTAATGAGCTTACTGCAAGTGTGTTCGTGCGCCGAGTGCTCCTCGGCTGCTGTCGTCAGCTGTTGGTCGCGATACAGCTGGGGAGCAGCGCCAGCAGCAGCCCCAGCAGTAGATTTCGGTTGCCATAGCCCATTGCCGCTTTAGTTAAAGTTTGTAGCTGGCCGCTTTCGGTTCTTTGGCTAGTCAGCGCGCGCCAGAGCGACAGCGCACAACGCACGCACACGCTAACAACCGCCGCCCCATCTTACCTGGCACCCACTCTTTCTCTCGCAGCAGAAGATCGCGGGAAAACAGAAAACTCCGAAAACATCGGATAACGTTTTTATTTCGTTAAACTTTTTAGTTCTTTTCGTTTCGTTTTCGATATCGTTTACGTTTTCTCGTTCTCGTTCACTTCGATTCGTTGTGGTAACTTGTTCGGTTTTAAGTTAACAACAAATGCAGTCCAAGATAGCGCCAAAAACAAAAAGCCCAAAAAAACAAATAACACTAAAAAGAGCGCCAAAAATATAGCCGAAAAAAGCGAAAATCATTGTTATTGCATGGAAAATTACTACAGAAATTTCTTGTTCAGTGTGCCGGGCAAAAGCAACTGGCAAAAAGAAACAAAACACAAAAAAAACAAAAAAGCAACCCAATCCGAATAACACAGTAAACACAGAAAAAAAAAACAAAAAAAAAAAGCGAAACAACAACAACAACAGGGCAAGAGCATAAATTAGATTGGCCTCATAGACGAATAACAACGAACTCGAGCCGCCGCGTAAACAAATTAAACGATGCTGGCTGCTCAAATTTAAATATAAACTATTATTGTTATCGCCGCTCGCTGTTAGCGCTGTGTTGTCTCGCTTTTTCTTCAACTTTTTCGTTTTTCGCGCCAAATGCAATCGATTTTTCGACATTTTTCGGTCTATTTTCTTCGACTTGCATAATTAATGGGGGGAAGAGCGTCCATCAAAAGCGTGACTAAGAATAATTTTATGAAATCAAGCAAAAACCCGTGTCACTTCACACCCGCGCTCGTACCGAACATCCGTTCAGTTTCCGTTATTTCGAAAATGCTCTTTCGAGTGCGCTCTTCCCCTTTTGCTTACGATCAAAATAAAAACAAATACTTAATTTCTCCTTCACAGTTGTTGTTCGTGCTTTATTACAGACTGCAATTAGTTACCGTATCCCACGACAGAGTTTGTTTGTGTGTGTTATCAGGAAAAAAGAGAGTGTAAAGGAGAGCGAAGAAAGAACTCGCTATATCAGCGATTCGAAAGACAAACACAAAAAGCAAAAGTAACGGAGTGTGTGCTCTCTATCGCCATCTCGCTTCAACCAAATGAACCGATATTAAAAGAGATTACAATTACGCTTTTAAATAAATGCAGAGAGCTGTTTTAGTCCGAGAACGAAAAGGGTGAGTATTACTTCTTGTTGCATTCAAAATACATCTCTCGAAGTTCGTTTTTCTTATGGGTCGTATGAGGGATTCTTTATTAAAAATTGTAGGTTACATTGGGAGAAAAGTAGTTTAAATTGTTGAAAAAAATGAATTTATGTGATCTTAAAAAATAATAAACCAAAAAAATTAAATTAAAAGCATGCATATACACCAAATAAATGGTTTCTATAAATTAATGATTTAGAAAAAAATATTTTTGAAAAGTATTTATATTTTTTTGATTTGCTGTTTATATAGTTATGGGCTTTTGTAAAATAAAAATGAATTCATTTTATTTTATATTTATGGAATTATAAAATATTTCATTCGTTTTGCATTCAACAAAATATTTCCAAAATGTAAAATTAATTTTAAATCTTTCATCTCTCCTCTGCACATATGGGTGACGTTTCAGTGGTTATATATCCTGGCCGTTTGTCAAAAGCTTTTACAGGCTCCCCGTGGCGAGGAGGCCCCACATATTCGAATGCAAATGGATTCAAAGAGTAGGGATGGCCAATAAGAGGCTTTAGGGTCAAAAGGGAAATGCTGCACACAGCTTGACCAGGAGTAAAAAAAAGGAAATGTGGAGAAAAAATGAAGCACACGAAGAAAATATTGTATAAACAGTTTTCACAAAATTATCTTATTTTTTGGTCGTTATAAATAAGTTTGAAGTAGATTTCACCATTTTCTAAAATACCAAAATCTTTTCTAACTTTATTCATAATTTTAATTTTGATTTGAACATTTATTTGCAATTCAAAACGGAAAAGTGTCCTTCAACACTGATTTCTCGAAGTGCAGGACTTTCACATTTGATTCCGTAGCTTACTTTCCGATTCCGTTTCTATTTTTTTGGCATTACTTCGCTTCGTCCTGTTGCCCCCCCGCAAATCTGCCGCAGATCTTGTAAGTGAAGTTTTTGCGGTCTGATTTTTGAGTCCTTGCCAAGGATAAGCCAGGTACGACAGGGCAGGGCGAGTGTCTGCAAATCGGATTGACTGGGCCTGTCAGGTTCAGCAACAGGTTTTTCGGAGTCGGGCAGCCGCAGGGCGCAAAAGAAACACTCACACACACACAGACAGTATGTTCGGTAAAAGAAAAGAGGGAAAATAAAATCAGAAATGAAATGGAATGAGAAAAGGCGGAGAGACAGATAGACAGACAGAGCGGTCAAGGGGTCTCGCATTCAATTCTTACAGCATTTGATTTGCTTTTGCCACACAATTTCGAGTTGAGGAAATTGGCACTTGACCTACCGCACGGGAATCTAAATTAAGCAGCAGCAGGCAGCATGTTTTGTGAGCGTTTCGCCCTCTCTTTCGGCCCTCCCCTCCCCTGGTGCTTGTCAGCAGTTTTTGGGTATTTTTTTTTTTCAGTTATTTTTGTTGCTTTTGTTGTTGTTAATGCTGAAAGCATTCATTCTCCTTGTAGCCGCGCGTTTGTTTGCCATTTTCATTATTCCCCGCGATTTGTTCTCGTCCATTTCGTCATTGTGCTTCTGTTTCTGTTTCAGTTTCAATTTCAGTTTGAGTTTCTCCAACGCTTCGCTTGGCATCTTAAATTTGAGTAATCGTACGACCAGTTTCTCAGCTCGTTATCAGCGACTGATAATTAATATAACATATGGGGGGAAATATGTTTGTATGTCTTCATTAAAGCCTTAAGAACTGAATGCCTGCAATATATCATATATATTGAGCATGAGAAGGTATTTATGTTGGCTTAATGAAATCTGATGAAATTACCACGGCTTGCATGCAAGAGAAAAAAAATAGGGAGGAAAGTAAGTTAAAACCCCAGACTCGGAAGTAAATTTCAGCTTGTTTGTTTTTATTTTATTTTTTGTGCCATCTCGGCGTATACGTAATGCTTCGGGCCGAATATAATTGAGGAATGGCTGGCTGGCAGTTAATGCCAATTATGATAAACGGTTGCCATGTCGACGCTTTCTCACACACATATGTATAAATATATATGTATATATTATATACATATATATTCGCGCTACTCACACACACAAGTTGCAGTGGAACACAACTGTTGCTGTTGCCGGGGCGCATTAAGATTGTTGGGCCGTAGTGTGTGTGTGTATGTGTGTAATGGGAAATCACTTGAACCCCTCGAAGAGAGGGCAATTGAAATGTGTGTGTGCGTGTGTCTGCATGTGTGTGTGCCTTCATTCAGAGCTGCAATCAATTTTAAGCGGCTTTCGACGGGACAACAGGCAACAGAAACGCTTTCAAAATCCTCCTCCTGAAATCGTCCTTTTGTTTTCGTCATAACACATAAAATGTATGTACATAAATGCAGGAACATCACTCCCGCAGAGTGCATAATTAATTAATTATTTAACAATTAGGTGCAACAACAGGCACACTGAAAGCAAAAATGGAAGAATTATTAAGTATTGAAATTTGAAAATTCTAGAATATTGTCTTTATCTTTTCACTATTCATTTTTACAAACTTCTTCTGCTAGTCACTTTTATGGGCGCAAAAAAGGGGTAACTGAACCTTCAGCTGCGGCAACTAGCAGCCAGTGTGGCAGCAACAAAACCAACTGCAGTCTGTCTTAGTCAGTTTGCCGTTTATTTTGTGCAATTTTCTGCTTTTCTTTATTACAAGTAGTCACAGAAACACAATACACACACACACACACACAGGCACACCGAGTAATTTCCATGTACTACCAATGGGTATATTATTAGTTTAGTTTGTTCTACAGTTAGGGGTTATCTAACACAAAACGAAAGCCTTTCGACAAAGTAGGAAATTTAATTAAATGGTCGTCTGGCCTGGGAAATGGTTTCCCATTCTCCTTTTTATGTAAATTAATTATTAAATGAATTATTACGGAAATTAATGCAACAACAAGTCACTAAGCTCTCTCTCCGTAAATTTGATTAATTTATTAACCTTACTGGGATTTCCCAAAAAAAAGAGTACACAATAAAAACTCGATTGCAACAATCTAAGTCTTGTTAATATATATATAAAACAAATCTAATCTATTAATAATAATGTTTATGGTTATACAAAGATTACGCTATAGTTTAAGGGAAGCCGCCTGGCAACAGCCAACAAATTGTGCAATTTAAACATGTTAAAGGAAAAGCTGGGAAAATAATTGTGTAATTTATATGTATTTAAGGGAAAATTCTGCTGAAAAATAATGATTGTGTTGTCCACTAATTAACGCACAAATTGTAATCCCACCACCAATGGTGTAAATTGACTTAACGTTTTTATTCTGATTTATGCAATATATTGTGTTGCCACATCATAATTAAACCAGGTGGCTTAAATAAGTAATTATAGAGGGAAATCGAAATGGAAATTGTTTATCAGGACTGTGTGTGTGTACCTCTCTCTCTCTCATTGCTGTAAAATTAGCTTTAATTTGCGGTTGTGGCCGTTGATTGGGCATTGGACGCATTTCTCGCCGAATGGCCGGCATCTGGTTGCCATTTAAATTGCATCAGCCGCATATCTGATCCCTCTGTTGACGAATCAATTGCCAAAAACAACGGGCAGATGTTGCAGCGTCAATTGAAATGCCAAAACTATGCGCTGCTCTGCCCAGATATAGATGTACTGCAGCTCTAGTATCTCTCGGTGCATCTGTGCATCTACGCAAATATGCATCTGCGAATCAGCTGCTGATGATGCTGCCGCTGTTTTGGCACTGCCTTCGTTGGCACGTTGATATTCACGCACAAATGCCCCGAATGCTTTTGATATTTAAAATTAAATTGCACAGCCAGTGCACTGAACTGGCCCACAGAATAGATACAGATGCAGATACAGATACATTTACAGCGATATATCATAGTCAGAACTTGTTGCAATTTGCAAACTGTTGCCTTGTTGCTTTGCTGCGTTGCTGCTGCTGCTATTTTCCAACGCCGTTTCAATAAACACATGCATCATCGGGTCAATGAACCGGCCGGCAAATAACTCATTAGCGTAATGCCACACAAATCCCGCAAATCCGGGGGTATATCGGTGGAAATCGCTAGGAAAGTCTCTCTTGCTAGCCGCATGATCGCACAGCAAACGTAAAATCGCGAGGCAAACAACAAACAGCTCGTGGCTATCGCCACGCCCCACAGCTCCTCCCCAGTTCCCTCTAAAAAAAATAAAAAAAATGTACATATATAATATATATGCACTTATATCTGAGCAATCAGCGTCAATAAACGTTCGCTCGCCCGTTCGTCATCGCCCGCCCCTGGCGCGCGCTACTGCAACCGCAACAATGGCAAATAATAAAATTAGCAACAATGACGAACAAAGAGGAGAAGTAAGCTGCAGAGAGCAAGTTTTATAATTGCCCTTACAAAATAATGATAAGAACTGCCAAACGAGCCAGGAAAGGAGTCTCTATCTAGCAGTTTTTCCAAAGAAAATGTGTATGAAATCCAGGAAAAGTATGATTTTTCCTAGGCACTTACAAGATAACTTAATGAATAGGACAAATCAAATTCTTAAAGCTCATCAAACCCCAAGTTTATGATCCCAAAATATTATTAGAAACATCTGCCGTATATAATGCACATTTTTATAGTTTTACTTATTTTTATTGTTGATTTAAGTCAAGTATTTATTTGGTATTCACACCCACGTCTTCGCAACAAAGTAGTTTGTGTTTCATTCCTTGCTAATTGCCATAAAATGTGTCTTACAGATGCTGCCCAAGAATCCCACCCCAGAATTTAGATACATTATGGTATGCATTACGTATACGCCCCGTGGGCTCTAATACAAGCACTTTGGCCGTGCTTTATAGGTGGCCATTTGGGCAGCCGTCGTCCATTAGACAGCTTGACACCAGGCACACTCGCAGCCACACACCTTACACCTCTTTCTGCCCCTCCAAACTCACTCTCTCTCTCTCTGGGTGAAAAACTCTTTCCTACGTTATTTGCGGCAACAGCTGCACCTGTCGCTATTTCCGTGTTGGCACCACTCAACACAACCCAACACAAAATAAAACAAAAAATTTTAACACAAAATGAAAACAAAAACAAAACCCAAACGAAAAACGTGAAAAAAAGCCAGGCATGATCTATATTCGGAACTCAAATCGAATGCCTGTGGTGCATGTAGTACAGGAGATGAGCGATCAGATCGTGGCAGGCCTGCACTTTCGGCCATGGCACATCCAGGACCTCTTTCTTCATCCTTGCCAACCTGGGATCCATATCCGCATCATCCTCCTCCTTAGCCTTGTCATTGGCCGGCACCGTGATTATGACAAAGGCGAAGACCTTCAGACCACCTTGATGGGCAGCTATGACCTCCGGGATCAAGGACATGCCCATTGCATCCACTCCGAGGGATCGGAACAGGCGCTCCTCCGCCAGGGTTAAGTAGAGAGGACCTCCGATGCAGGCAAAGATGCCGCTGCGCAGGGATTTCCCGATGCCCAGCTCCTCGCCAATCTCGAAGCTCTTCTCCATGAGCTCCTCATCGTAGGCATCGACCATTCTCAGGTGCTGCCTGCCAAAGCGCGGATCGCTGGGACCCTCCATGGCCGTTTGGTTCAGCATTCCCACCATATTAATATGATCCTTGATCATCATGATGTCACCCACCTTGTAGCTGGGATTCACCGAGGCGCCGAAGCAGCTTAGAATGATGGTCTTCACCCCGCAAAGTCTCATCACCTGGACGGGCAGGGCACAGTTGGCCAGGCTCTGGCCCTCGTAGTAGAGGCACCTGTTGGACATGGCAATAATGGGTGCACCCCGCACAAAGCCCACCACAAAGAAGGAGTCATTGGGATCTTCTTGGCTGGCCGGGAAGTTGGGTATATCCGAGTGGGGAATTATCACGGCACGCTCCACCAGGGACATCATGGAGCCGAGGAACTTGCCGCTAATCAAACCGTACTTGGGACGAATGTGGCTGACATTTATGATGTACATGGCCATGGCCTCCACCGTGTCGAACTTGAAGAACAGACTCTGAGGCGTTGGTATCACCAGCTTGGGCCTCCTGGCCTCCTCCTCCTGCAGCTCCAGGAGACGGCGGGCGGCCAGGCGCTTGCCAATTGGCGACCTGTTCTGGCAGCAGTTGTAATTACACATGGTCACAAAGGCAGGGAAGCCAGCACCCCCAAAAATCTTGATTTGGAACTTTGTTTCTAATATACAAAATGACTGGAAAATCACTTGCATACTTGTGTTACACACAGAGCCAAGAGAGTTAATTAATTTTCTGCTACTCTACCGTTGTAATTCAATATTTATCTGGGAAATACCTCGAGCCAATGCAAGATTTAATCATGATTTCAATTATCCAGGTTATCCGATAGCAGGAAGCGCAGGAGTTGGTTCTTGGGTTTCTGGTTATGAATGATTATTTAACCAGGAACTTGATTTAAGCCTTACACAATGGCGGTTAGGTGTGACTCTCGGCTGACGGATAAAAACACACAAAAAATAACCTCTGTCGATGCGAAAAACAAAGGCACAAAGGCTCGCCATGACGTCGTCAGGGAATTTCAGTCAGTTTTCAGTTCGTTTTCAGTTTGTTTGATGCAGTTTCAATTTCCAGCTGTGAATTGTTCAAAACGAGATTGGGACAAACGACTGTCCCAGGCCGATGACGAAAGTTCTCTGGACTTTTAAATCAAATTAAATGGTTGCAGTAGAGAAAGAAAACTAAATTTAATTTGTAGTAGATTGTAACGTGATAATTGTAAGCTTTATTTCTTTGAGAATTGCAGGGTTTATAGCTTAGAATTTAATTCACTTTATTTGCTTTGTCTGCAGAGCTAAAAATATAAAAGAAAATCAAAGAGATTATCAATTTATGTATTTAAAGTGGATTTTCTATAGTTTGAAAAATTATTAAGACAAAAGTTGTAACCCTTTTAAAAGCAGAAAAATCTACCTCCTCCTCCTCTCACTACCTAACAGGCCTCTCTTTTTCCTTTAAATAATTTTCCCACCTGGCAAATTAATTTCCCAAAAGGAAGCTTAAACTTTTGCGGAATATTAAACAAGTTTTTGTTTTGACTGCGCCATGCTTCTTTTGTTCTTTTGGCAAAACTAATTAATTCCAATGCCATGAATCCTTGCAGTAGCTGCAATTTGGAATTTAATTTTCAACGCAAACAGACCGAGTGCTGGTCAGTCATGAAACCCCCCGCAGATGCTGCTGTTGCTGAGGAGGAGGAGCAGGGAACCAGCCGGAGGAGGAGGAGCGTGTTTACCACGCTTACCATGTTTACCATGCGTATACGTGATAATAACGCTCATACGCATGGCGGCGGCGGCGGCAGCAAGAGCGTCTCGTCAACGCCCCAACAACAGCACAACAGCCGTTCAATGTCACTGAGCGCCAGAGTTCGTTTACAGCAACAGCAGCAGCAGCAGCATCAGCATCCATAGTATAATTCACAATTCGAGTGGTGTGAGTTGGATAAATTAAATACGCTTGTACGACAGCGACAGCGATAAACAAGACACTCAAGCGGGGCTCTGAGATGGTACAGGGAGAGAAAACTATTTAAATGAGGGGATTTTCTTTGAGTTATAAGTGAAGCAAAAGTATTTGTGGTAACAGAAATTATTAGGTAACAAGGGTATTTTATTAAAATATTATATCAATTATTGTAAAACTTTTTGTAGTAACAGAAATTATCAGGTAGCATGGGTATTTTATTTAAATATTATATATGTTTTTGTAAAGGTCTCTGTAGTATCAGAAATTATCAGGAAGCATGGGTATTTTATTAAAATATTTGTATACTATATTAATATACTATATATATTGTGTTCTAAATATGTATTTAAGTTCTAAATGCAGAGAAATATATTTATATAGGGGAACTCATCATGATTTGAGACAGTTTTAATAAGTAAGAGTTTAGTCAAGAAAAAGTCCGCTTAGTCAAAGACATTTATAGATTAAAGGGTATTTATTTTATTTCAATTAAATATTAAAATATTATTAATTAAATTCATTTATAGAGCCAAGATCCTATAAAAAAATATCTTATCATAAGGAGGATTGTATCTTGATTTCCTATTATTTTTTAAGTAATATAAAAAAAGATCCAGTAACAGTGTAACTCTTATATTTTATTTAAATATGAATATAATATGTACTAAATTAATTTCTCCTAATATATAGTAGGGAAAAGTCCCTATTTATAAGTAAGATTCCATCTTAATTTGTCATAGTTTTATTACTCGATAGTTAGGGGTCTTTTTAGTATCACAAATTAATAAGTAACACAATTTTTCTTCAATTTTATTTATTGCACATTTTATTAACTACTTAATATAGTATAAATAGTAGTTTAAAATCCCATATCTACCCAATTTTTCCCTCTGTGCACCCTTGGTCTGGAGTGCACTGGAACAGACTGGACTAGGCCGAAGTTTGATTCAATATTTTTGCTAATCTGTTGGATAAACCTTGGCACATGGTCTTGTTGACAAATATATCGTAGCTAAACTATAGCTTCAATGCCCACATCTGTCAACCGATCCCGCCCCAGCTGCTCCAGACTGAACCGAGCTGAACCGAGCTGAGCTTGTGCGACTTTGAGGAATCGCTGAAGCGTTTAGTATGCTCATGACGTTGTCAATAATGAAAAATTATTAATAGAGAAGGAAACTTTGTAACGCTGTTTGTGTCATTCGAGTGCGCAGCCAGTTGCTTAAGTTACAGCGCGTTTTTTTAAATTGTTTTTATTGTTTTCTTGTTTTATATATTTTTTGTTTGTTTGTTATTCCATGCCAGAGTCACGTTTGAGTCCCGCGTCTGAGTGCGAGTAATTCGCTTTGATGACTCGATGTCTCGATTGCCTTCGTGCGGGGCCAAAAACCGCAAGAGATTATCCAAAGGGGGGAACGGCTTGTAACTCTATATATCTACCCAACGACATCCCAGTTTAATTTTATTTTTTTCGGCTTGTTTTTAGCCCGTTTTGGTCTGTCTGGTGGCGTTGCCATGGCTATTTGTTTGTCACTTTGCGTCTGCATGCCAAAAAATCGGCTGTTTGCACTTGATATTAATTTCGGTTTCACATTTATCTCTCTGCCAATCCATTATTAATATTATTTCTTAGTCGTTTTACTTTGATTTCACTCTCAGGAAGAGGGAGTAGCAAACCCGTTTTATTACCTCCTTTTTTTCGACCGTTTCCAATTCCATTTCCCTGCCTGCGTTTATTTACCAATTTTTCGCTGCGTTTTGCTTTGTGCTGCTCCCGATGTTTGTTTTGTATTTTTGGCATTGCGCGATTTTTTTCGACTGTCTGTGTAGAGGCTTGGTAAATATTCATATATATATATATCCACAGAGGAAATAAAAATAAAAGAAAGTAGTGAATATTTTGACTGGCATTTGAATGCTAATTGAAGCTTGAGTTGAGGCAAAAGAAGATTTGAGTTGAAACGAGTTGTTGCTGTGGGAAGAGTATTCATAATAAAGCTGTGATGTATAAATTAATTAAGATCACTGGCTAATGACCCTTTATTTATTTTTTTTCTTCCTTAGTTACCACCGAGGATACTGAAGAATATAGAACTGAGGCTCTGAGACACTGAAACTCTTGGAGTAAATAAGGAAAAAAAACCGACAAATGAAAACCAAAAACAGGATCAACATCAACAGCAACAAGTGCAATTGCTTTAGTCACTCGAGTCAGGGTATCGCCATCACCGATGAGAAGAACGTACTGAGAATACAGAGCTATAGCTATACGTACAAGTGCTTGAATCACAATCCGAGACCTCGGATACTTGGCTGAATCCTGAATTCTGAATCCCAACCGATTTTCGAATAAAATTGAGTCCGAGTTGCAGTTGCAGTTGCAGTACAGTACAAGGGAGACCCTGAAACACCACCGAATCGAGTTGAGAAAAAAAAGAAAATCTGGTTTGGTTAAAAAAGAGAAAAAAAATATATATATACTTTGAAACGATCAGCGGACGAGCCTCCTTTGGTGCATTTCGAGTTTCGAGCTGCTCCGCTGCTGCTGCTGCTGCTGCTGCTCCACTTTCGTGGGCTCCATAAACAAAGCCAGAGCCAGAGGCGAAAACTGGTTATTTCTTTATTTTGATCGCCGCTCAGCTGCAGCGACCTCCGATTCCGATACCGAATCTGAATCTGAATCTGAATCTGAATCCGATTCCCAGCTCCGACTTTGGACCCGCACTATACTCTCCGCCAGACTCATGTACTACGCTGTTGATTACTACGCGGATATGGGACAGATCTCTCAAGATGTAAGTACCACAGAACACTTTTAAAAGTTTCCTTTAAAGAAAAAAGGTTAAACAATTTAATTAGAGTATGAACTACAGTTCAAGATATATATTTTCTATAAAAATGGCCAAAGAGAAAGTGGAAAATATAGGATAGTTATCAATTAGGGATTTATGACTTATAAATATAGCTTTTTATATCATTTACAAACTCCAAAAACCTGCAGTTAAATGTTACCATAACTTTAAAAGTTCCTCTTCTGTTATATACCTTATTTTCCCCCAGTGTAATTTTTCCGCTAATCAAGCAGATTGCAGCATTGCATTTCAATGAGACTACCTTGGTTTTTATGCCCCATAACTTAAACAAAGCACTTTATTTTACATATATTCTGGTTTACGCACATCTAGATTTAAACAAATGTAAACTTAATATTGCTAGATATTAAATTAATTTTCTGCTTTAATATTTATACCACGGACCTTTATTTGCTAATTAAAATGAATTGTACAACTGCAGTCCCTCCGTGTTATTTTCCCTGTATTTTTTCATCCTTTGCCTCAGAGGGAAATGATAACCACTGGGAAGCTGGGAATCAGATGAAATGCAAACAATTTTCATGGTAAAAACCAAAAGGGAGTTTTTGTTTTTCTTTTTATTTTTTGAGATTTATTTGTGAAATATGATATGTGCTTTTCTGTGCGCTGGGCAACTATTTACGAGGAGAACATTTTTACAACAAGTAAAGGTAAAACCGCATGGCAAATACTACCTGTAACAAACTAAACTTTTGCATTTCCATATCAACATATCGAGGTAAAAAAAAATGTATTTAATTAGGCAAACCGTGAGAGGAATTTTTTGCTCAAGTATTCTGCATTTCCTATTGCAGTTTCGCAAAAAATATTCACAGACTTCTTTTGGCTTGTGGCTTTTCTTTTTGACCAGTTTTTTTTTTGGCTGTTGTATTTAATTAACAGCATGGCAACCAACTTTTAAATGCGCAGTTTATCAGAGTTGCGGGAGAGGAGGGATTGTGGAATTTTTGTGAAACCTTTTGATAAGCCTTTGATAAGCAGAGTCGCCAGCATGGAATATTTTTTCTATATGAGCTGTTACTCTTTTCCTTTCAGTTTTATTTCTTTTTTTGTTGTTTTTGTTGTTAGATGTAGCACAGACCCCGGGTCTCTGGGAGAGAGCTAAAAAATAGATAACATTAAAGCTAGGCGACGACCGTGCTTTGTT
>VNJS01006723.1:0-37953 GCA_008042575.1 Drosophila watanabei | reverse complement strand
CATAAATGTTGACAGCGATTGTAGAATTGTGGAGTGGACTGTATCGGATATGTGGATGTGGATTAGTGTAAATAAATGCAAGCGATGGAACACAGTAAACAAAGAGGAATTCGGAAGTAAATGTTTCACTGTGGCTTTTGCATTTATTTGAACACACAATTTTTGATTTTTGAATTGGAAGTTATTATGCTGCCGTGGTGTCGGATTAATCGGACTTAGATTTTAGACAATAATCATACAGAGAAGTTTAACGAATTGAGTTTCGCTAAACCTAACCGTATGACCGGCAGCAATAATATAATTCGAACTTATCTTGTGCGGTGTTAAAGCCACCGGTACTGCTGGAGTAGAAATATCCGGATCTGATGGACCAATGTTTGGAGGGGGGCGGCTTTAACCTAAGGGTGCACTCGATAATAAAACACGTAGGACTTGTTCGGGGTTTTGCGCGACGTGCGTCTTGGGTGTTTATTAAACAAAGTAGGAATTGGTACTGATTACAAATAGACTTAAAAATATCATCGGGGAGCGGATTAGAAGCTCATCGGAGAGAGAGGGAGAGAGAACAAACGGGACATTGTGAGGCTGCAAGCGGAGTCACACTGCCTCTCGAAAATAAGCGCCTTTTGGCGTGAACAATACCCTTATTACTTTATTTTTTTATATACTGACTTTATTTAATATTCTAGTTAATTTTGTACTTATTTTCTTTTTAATTTAAGATATTTCCAGTTTGTTACAGCCTCAGGCTGTTTCACGTGTCGTATACTTAATTTTAAAATGACTGGGAACATCGGGGCGTATACGCAATTTTTGTATAATGTGATATTTTAGGATTTTTTCTTTTCTGATATAAAAATATAGAACGAACAACGTCCATATAACTGATTTAAGCATTTATATAACATTTTTCTTTATATAATTATGGTTGCTATGGTTTCTGATCAGATTTAATAGAATCCTTCAAAGAGTTTCTCATTTAAAAATTATTTAAAAATTTAAAGAAAAGGAAGAGTTCTATAACCTTTTCAAATTTAAATTCTCATAGTATCTACTTTCAATATTCCAAAGTTTTAGAACCTTTTAAAATTGAAATTCTTACAGTATCTAATTTAAATATCCAATTTCCTTATATCTTCTGGCTGCTCCAATGGAGTTTACAATATCCCTTTGCCAACTCACCTTCATGTTGGCTTCTGTGATCTCAGCGACGATTGAAACGTAACTAACTGACATCTGCCCATGGAAGCTGGGCTTTTATAGCTCTGAACCGATTCGATCCAGGTCGGCTTCCGAGATCCATAATTCCATTTAGCATATAAGGCCAGTTGGCGCTGATCAGCCATGTGTGTGGCTCGTATGTTTGCTGCACAAATGCGGAAACTGGACCAGAGAACAGAGGCAGCCCCTTGACCTTCCCCGCACTACTACATCTATATATATATCGATATCTGTAGACTATAGACCATTGACAACTATTCAAGTGCGCGACAATTAGCCACGCCGGTTGACAAGGCGAAAAACAAGACTGGCAGGGCCAGCATTTGATTCGGCCAATCCATTCAGTTGGTTAACAATCGTAGCCATGACTTCTATAGTTCATATACAGTATAGAATATAACGTAACAATCGATAGGCAAATTACAAGACACCAGAGAACCGGCACCACAGGCTGTCCATTAATATTTCATCATCTGAGCAAACGTAATTAAATTCACATCGGTGAGTCTTTGCCCTGAAATTAATGCGAACGCCGCCGCCACTTCTTGGCAAGATTGATCCATTTTAGATTGCATGGCGACCGTGGCTTGGTTCTCGATGGTATTTTTGCAGTTACATAAAGCGAAACGAAAAAAAACAGAATCTTCTTATTATAATAATATAATATAAAATATATAATGGATTATAAATAATCTTAACCATAAATAATACTGTTTATGAGTTAATAAATTTAAAATGAAAAGTGTATACAAAAAGTTGCACTGCTTAACAGATTTAAAATAAGAAAACCCTAAGCAAGTACTCATAAATAACTGACTTTAAGATAAACTTTGTTTTAATTAAAACTATTATCTGAACTTATTCCAGTAAAGCCACTTTCGCTTTCTAGTCAAGATCATATAAATTATTTATTTCAGCTCTTATCTAACAATTAAAATAAGACCACATACTGACAAGAGTGGTGCCTAAAAAAAAATGAAATATTTAAATAAATACAAATGATAACCAATAAAAACTTAAAATAACAAACTACAAACTTAAAATAACAATCTATAAACCGTAAATGTATTTTTATCAACAGTCATCTCTGTGACAATTGTCAAAACAAAATCTTCAGTCAGTCGACACAACAAAGATCTCCCATCATCTGACACAGCTCTTAGCTAACTATATTTTATACGGTCTTGTGGTGGAGAGAGACGAATCAGAATCTGGACAACATTTAGTCAAGATTCTGCCAGGATTATGGCCCGTCTTATATTTTCGGAGAAGGACCAAAATGCCTATGACCCCAAAAAGTACAAGGTGAGTAAGGGGATACCCCTTTGGATTTAATTATAAATAATATAATATAAATAAATAATCATAGGTGGTGCACAAGAACCATTGGCGCCAGGTGAGCCTCCTGCTGCAGCCCTCGAACAAGAAGTGGTGGGAGGATCCCGATGTTGTCGTTGCGTGAGTAGAGACCATTGTATGGATACCAAAGCCACCTTTATGGTATGATGGAAGGGGCTCGCACACGTGTGCCAGCTCCCATAGCCATCAAGTGTTATTCGTGCGGTTTATGGGCACACAGGGAAAAAAACTATGTAACTTATTTGATTACTTATAATTTTCATTAGGAAATCTTGGATGTTTCCAAGAAAATAATTTTTAATGGTTATAACTATCCATGGTAAGCATTTATATATTTTTAAGAGATTTAAGATAGATGAATTGATAGGCCGAATATTTTATTTTTGATATATTTTAAAATATTTTTCTTGTAAAATATATTAATAGAATATAGTTAGTTTTAAAATGAAAAATTTGTGGCATACTTATTACCAACATTGGTTCTTTCTGTGCAATCTGGTGGCTCTCCAACACCGATTGGCTCTGTTGCTGCCTGCCTCTGCCGATTCAATTAAGATTCTTTGCCACAGTCGCGGTCGCAGCCATAATATTTTATTGCATCCATCAAATTGTCAAGTCAACTCATAATGTATTGCCCTGCCGCCGCCGCCGCGCCCACAAATATTTCCAAGGTAATTAAATTCGCGCAAAGGAAATATTCGCACTTAATTGCATCACACATCTTTGGTTAAGAAAATATCTAAAAAAAAATATATATATATTTTATATATCTTGAGCCTCCCGAATCCTGTCCAGATATCCGCGATGGTTTGAGAGTTCGGTGCTAATTTCCGGGCCGCGTTCAGTCACGCGATGCTAACGAAGCCTTTGATAGACTGCTCGAATGCAAATGAACACCCGCGAAAATGGTGGGGGAATCCCCGGCGAGAGCAGCCAGTCAGCTGTCGGCGAAACTTTGCCAAGTAATTGGGGAACAGGAGTGATAGAAACGGGAAATTGGCTTGCGTTTTCCTCACCGAACTAAAGTCAAGTTTTCGCGGGCGGACTTGGGCGGTGAGTGCACGTCAAGGTTAAGATCCTTAAAGGATTTTACAGGGATGAGAGAGAGACCCAAGGAAATGAACGTTTTCACCTAATTTCGGACTAGTTTTGTAGTGATTTCTGAAGTGCTTAGAATAACTTTTATATGGCGATGAACTTCTGGTAACTTATTTTGTACCCTAATTTCAATTTTAATTTCAATCATTTAATTTCTAAAATTAAAACACTCATTTAAGTGATTTTCTATAAAGTAAAACGTAAAAATAGGTATATGCGTAATATAATGCGCAAGCCGATATATACAACGATTATTTAAAGTTGCGATCTTTGTTTATATAAGCGATAAAGAAATATTCTTTTTTGATATATCGGATAAATATTAAATTGCATTTTCTGTATACATATCGATAAATCTATATTTTAAAGTTAATTGCAATATTTTTCGATAATTTAAAACTCTATATATCAGAGCTTAAAATATTTGATGTATCATATGTATTTTTGTCGGTTCTTTTTCTCTCAATTTAAACCCTTTTCTATTATATATATTAAAAATTTACCCCATTTTTAAATAAGTAAAACCATGAACCCCTCAGAACCCCTAAAAGGGAAGCCTGAAGCGAGGATATATATCGATAAATCTATATTTTAAAGTTAATTGCAATATTTTTCGATAGTTTAAAACTCTATATATCAGAGCTTAAAATATTTGATGTATCATAAACATATATTTTTGGTAACGTATCGAAACTTTCTTTAATACTCCCTTTTCTTTTATATATATTAAAAATTTCCACCCATTTTCAATTAAGTAAAACCTTCAACCTCTCAGAACCCCCAGAGAAGGGAAGCCTTAAGCGACCCCAGAAACTACTTCCTTAAGACCCCGCAACCCAGCCTTTGTCTGAGGCCTGCGTATCCACACAATGATGCGAGGTGCCAGGCAAATGAACCGACAAACAAAACCGAGCGAGCGGGTAATGAAAGGGCGATACTATAAAATATATAGTATGTGGTACACACTACCCAGTGCAATGCCGACACTTTGCGTGTTCAATAAAAAAAAAAAAATAAAAAAAGAAAAAGGGAAAAGGGAAATCGCGGAAAGGCGGGCAAGCGGAAAACGGTGTCAGTGCGAGGACAACGAAGAAGGAAAGTACTTAAGCGGCGCGTCACTCAATCAGAATGATATTATTTTTAATGGCGCAAAATGGATACAATAAACAGCGAGCGAGTACGAGCGCGTGGCTGCCACGCAACGGACACGGACACGGACACGGACAGGCCGGCGAGATCCCACCCAGAGCTCAGGCACATGCTATCCGTTCGTCCCAGGATGAGGACGAAGTTTCTTCACAAGCGGAATCCAAGTCGGAAACTTAATTACATTTCAATTTTTGTTTTTTTTTTGGGCCTAAACAAACGGCTCGCGCGCGCGCTCCGCATATGTCACTCACAGCCGTGAAGGCTGATCCCTCCGTGGCGGGCGTGGGACGAGCTGTTGCTCTCTCGGATTCCCGGGAATGGGCCCCGCCGCCGCCGGGCAAGCGGTGCGCCACGGTGACGATGCTCCTGGCCCAGCGGATAGCACGCAACGCCGGTTGCTGGGCAGTCGACGAGGAGCCCTCGTACAGTTCGAACAAGATGAACGTCTGGCAGACGCTGGAGTATCTCTCGGGCCTGAGTCTACGCAAGAAGTACAACTACGAGGGATATGCCGATACGCACAATCTGATCAGGACCCTGACACCATCCTGGCGGAGGGATAGCTTTGCGGAGAAGGCCAAGGCCGAGGAGCTGACGGGCGGCGGCGCTGCTGGCGGAGGAGCATCATCTGTCACCGGAGTGGCCAAGTACACCGAGGAGCGCTCTTCGACGACTCCCTTAATTGTCCAGGATGCTGGCATTCGGAGCAGCTTTCAGAGCAGCGATAATGTGGCCCTGGGACGGAGTGGCTCCTCCGGACTGCGTAGGAGGCATCGCAGCAGGAACAGGAAGCGAATTGGTCCCCAGTTGGATCCCGAGTATGCCCTGTCGCCGGAGGATCTCCAGGATCTGGTCAAGTGCAAGTAAGAATATATCAATTCTATCAGTTGGAATTCAATTAAGTTAATTACGAATAAGGAATAGCAGGAAAAGTGTCTATATTTGATGTGTGAAGCACAAGAAGCACAAGTCGATATATCCATAGGTGATAACATAGGCGATAAACCGATTTATTCTGTTTGATAAATAGACAATCGGAAAATAGAATAATTATAATAGAAAATATCGGTTTTTTTCAACGTTAAAGATATATATGCTTTACT
The DNA here is from genome assembly GCA_008042575.1 of Drosophila watanabei. Classification (NCBI taxonomy): domain Eukaryota; kingdom Metazoa; phylum Arthropoda; class Insecta; order Diptera; family Drosophilidae; genus Drosophila; species Drosophila watanabei. The sequence goes on along the minus strand of VNJS01006723.1, from coordinate 32,023 downwards.
ATAGTCTGTATTCTAGATAATTCTATTATTTTCTTTGTATTAAATTATTTTGTAGTTCCTATTTTTTTTTATTCTTAAATTTTTGTGAATTACATATTAATTATATAACTTTTTACTTCATAATTCCTATTTCTTAATTCTTAAATGTTTGTTCCATTTAATTTTAATGAAATAACTTTTTCCTTCATAATTCCTATTTCTTAATTCTTAAATTTTTGTTCCATTTAATTTTAGTTACACAACTTTTTCCTTCATAATTCCTATTTTTTATTTCTTAAATTTTTGTTCCATTTAATTTTAATTATATAACTTTTTACTTCATAATTCCTATTTCTTAATTCTTAAATTTTTGGTTCCATTACATTTTTATTATACAACTTTTTCCTTAAGGCAATTGAATACTTGCTTTTTTTGTTAATTCATTTATTTACTTCCTTGATCTGATTTTTGATTCCAAATCCCACCAAATAGATTTTTTTCAAGTGTATTAACGCAAAAAAGTTTTACAGTAAGCTTAGCAGGTGCACAAACCTGTATAAGCGGGCACAAAGAATTTAGTCAAGACAAAACCCATAGGCAAACATTTCTTTAATTATTTTTTGTTCAATGAACTTCTTAATCATTTTGCTCTTTTTTAACTGTGTCCTTAGTTTCATACAAATGGAATGTTTGTTTGTTCTACATTTCAATTTTTATCTGCGGTTTCATGCTGCACAATTCCATCCAAGTAAAAGCAAAACCCCCACAAATCGCAGGCGACTTTCAAATTGAAAAGTGGGAGGAAGTGTGGTTGAAATAAGAGTGGGAGCTGGAAATACAGCGAGTTGTGACACTTATTCCGGAGGTGGATGCAGCCACCCAGGAGACTGTCTAAGATGACGCACAAAACTGCAAACACAAAAACCAAAGATGACGCGAAAATGCTTTCTTTTGTGTTTTGTGTGTAAAATTGGAATCGAAGTGCTCAAAACTCAACTCCGATTGCCCGAGTTATTTGTCGAAGAAGTTGGCAAAGCTTTCGCGTTGCCGGAAGACGTGGCAATTAAAGTTGGCGGCGCAAATGGTGGAGCAGGTGCTCCTCCAAGTGGAGGCGGAAACGGAAATGAAGTCGTTGCATGACAGAATGTCGATGACGAGTTTGCAGTACGCCTTCCCTGAGTGTTGGCTTTTTGGCAACATTTTGGTTGTATAAATTTCAATAGAAATTTATTTAAATACTATAGGAAAAAATTAATTACATGGTCAGGTCTTTTAGGTTAATATTAATTGTGGGGAAAAAATCAGGAAAATTCCATTCCACTTTCTTTCATTTGATTAGAAATCGAAGAATTATTATAATACCTAGAAAGTAGGATATAGAAGCTTATAAAATCATCCGTGGCTTAGATTTCTGTTTCCTTCGTTGTTATTTATTTGTTAATTTTTTAACCTTTTCTTAGAAATATTTTTTAAATAATTCATTCATTGCATTCTTTATTAAATTTTAGTTTGAAATGCTTGGACTAATTGAAATACAATACTAGAAATACAACTTCAATGAAAAATACACATTGAAAGTGCCAATATTTGTGGAATGTCAAAGTCAAAATTTTGGCCACCAACAAATCGAAGCACGAAGCCACGAAAATCACCAAAATCTCCCCCCGAAAAGCTGAAGGTCCCCCTAGAACCTCCACAAAAAAAGTAAGTCAACTCCGACAGCCGATACAAAGTGTTTGCTCAATTTCCGCGCTCCGAGTCGATTATGGGAAATTATTGTATGTCTCGTTGGCATGAAAGGCGGCCATAAAGCGGAATTGTTATCTGGTTTCACGGTAATGTGAGACTGCCCCCCGCAACTCCACTCCCATACTCCTCCCAGGACCCTTTTCTAGCCAAATAGTTCTCCTCGCGGGGAAAACTTTCAGTCAGCTCGTGGGTTTCGTGCTCAAGCAAAGACCAGTGGCAGGGACAGGGAAAGACGAGATCTAACGATGAAATAAACACCGACAGTTGTTGGCCATAAACAAGGGCCAAAAAGGGAAAAGCCAGTAAGTGAAAATGGTTAAAGGGAAACTGGCATCTGGACAGATTGAGTTGTCGCCTCGCAGAGAATCCAAAGGATGCCTTACTTCCATGTTTATAAACAGATTTTACTCAATTGTCAAATTCATTTATTATAAATATTTTTTTAGGTTAATACGAAAGCTGGGTGAAACATTGCTAAATGTCGTTAGAATATTGTCATCAAATGATGTTTAAAAATTTAGGTGAAGGCTAAGCTGCTCGAATACTTTTGCAGATAGCTTAAAGACTTTAAAAATGACAAGTTTAAATTTTTAGAAGTAATTCAAAGCCAAAGTGTCATCTCCAGTGTATGTTTTTATCTTGTGTTTTAAATCGAAGTCCGATATATTAAGTTTGTGAACTCTATTGCCATCCTACCTTTGGGATATATATTTTTGGAGAATATATCAAACAAATATTGCTGAAGGGTCTTTTTCTGTGAGTAATTGCTAAAGTAATATTGTTCGAAAATGTAATTTTATTTCAAAATTTTAGTTTAGTTTTAATTAGTTATATTGCCTAATTGACAAATAAAACATAAAGAATCCTCACATTCGGAGCTTGTAACAGAAATTTTACCTAAGACAGAGCAGCTTCTGAAATGGGATGACGGGGCCAGCCAGCACCAAGATTCTCTTTTACTATCCTTTGGATGACAGTGAGTTCATCCAAATCTAGGATATTGGTGCGATAGGAGTAAAATTTCCTGTTGTGCTGGTTACGAACCCGGTTGTCTCCAGCTTGAAACTGGCTCCGAGATTCTGCCTTGTGTTGTGTAAAGCGGTTGTGTCAAGCTTGAAAGTAGCTCCGAGATTCTGTCTTGTCCTGGTTGAGGAGCCGATGGTCTCCTGTTTGTAACTGGCAGCAAGGTTCTGTCTTGTGGTAGTTGATAAAACGATGATATCCTGTTTGTAACTGGCTCCAAGATTCTGTCTTGTCCTGGTTGAACAACCGATGGTCTCCTGTTTGTAACTGGCTCCAAGATTCTGTCTTGTCCTGGTTGAACAACCGGTGGTCTCCTGTTTGTAACTGGCTCCCAGTTTCTGTCTTGTCCTGGTTGAACAACCGATGGTCTCCTGTTTGTAATGGATGGCTGCAAGACTGCGCCTTGTGCTGGTGCATTGATTGGTTGGTTGGCATTGATCTTCGTGATTACTGCCTGCAGTTGGGATTCGATTTTAGTCAATACTGCCTGCTGGTCTTCTAGCCTGGACTGTACCGTATGCAGCTTTTCTTCCAGCTTAGCCTGGACCTCCTCCACTTTGGTCTGAATTGCCTGAAGTTTGCCCTCTACCTTGATTTCAACTGCCTGAAGTTGGTTTTTAAGCCTGTCTTCCATCTTGACCTGCTGACCTTCGACTTCTTCCAGCTTTGCTTTGGTTTCAATGAGCTGTGGTCTCAGTGCTTTCAGACAGAAACTGTCACATTCGTTGGGAGTTGGGTCATCGAGCAGGCAGACCATAAGATTCTCCGCAAAGGATCCCTTCGACAAACTCCAAGCGGCCAGCGTCCAAAGAAGACAAGTTCCGAGTTTTAACATTCTGCTTTTTCCGAGAATATACAACCGTTGAAGGTGATAGCCTCCGATGAACTGATTCCCAGATTCATGCAAAGAATCTTGAAGAGGCTTCGGGCTTTTGTTGCGAGTGATAAGAACCATTTATATATGTAGAGATGAAAGCACTATGTCAGCTTCTATATTCTATATTCTACAAAAAATAGTGATTGATGTGATACCATTGAGATATTATATCAAATTTGTTGCCTCAAAGAATTCTCCTTATGCTTAAATATATAACCCAAAGACTATGTTTGAAGAAATAATTATTTGTTATATATTGTCAGGTATCAATGGTGATAGCTAATACCTATATATATATATTAATTTAAATTTTTGTATTTATTTATTTGTGTATTTGTGTGTGGTTGAGAATTAAAAGATCTATTGTTGTAGTTGATAAGACAACATAAAGACACAACAACAGAAGTAATCAGTGGCATTTCCAGGCAGATGGCAATTCTGACTAAAAAATTAAAACACGCAGGTCAAGATGCCAACAGCTATTATTTTCGGATCGAATGTCCAAAAATGAACTAGCTTTCTGGCCAAAATGGGTTTATTTTCAAATAAAACCTTAACTTCTTAGCTTGGCATACATTTCTTAGTTTTAACAATCAAATCCTAAAAGTCTTCGCTTACATCAGGATATCTTTAAAAAGGCGGACTTGAACCGCATTCCTCTTAGACTATAAAGCCACCACGAATCCCTGTGGCAGGACTCGCATTGCCTGTTGGGAACTTGTTGACTTGACACACTACACGCCGTGCACTTTGTCACAATATTGACATTGGTGTCGTGTCATTACGCCCAGCATTAAACGCTTTAACATGCGAACTGAGCTCCGAGCTCCGGACTCGTTCTCGGAATCCGATTCGGAATAGGAACACGATATACTCGTGCTTTGGGGTAGCGAAAGTGAACGTTTTCGGGGCACTCCTCCCACGTGCCACTCGACGCCGCACACACATGTGTGTAAGTCAACAACAAAACAACAATATGGAGGCGGGGGAGGAGGGGCCCAAGAAAAACCCAAGGAAAACCCTAGGAATCGCATTGAATCCCGTGAAAAGGGCGCCACATTCGCCGGTCGCCTTTGTCGAGTTCGGGTGAAAGTTCCGCGGCATACTTTCCATCGTTCCCGGTGCGAAAATGAGGAACTAAGGCCAACACCTGTCCTCGCACCTGTCTCTGTCCCTGTCCCTGTTCCTGGCCAGCTGACATGGCCGGCAGGCTGAAGAGACGGCGCTCCAAGAAGCCGTTGCCCTTGATGGAGCTCTCCGTTGAGGAGGACTTTCTCATTGACTTTGTCCAGTGCAATCTGGAGCCGGAGGAGAGGTATGGAAAAATTAGGGGATTAAATATTAATAATATATCTAAAATTAAAAATATTAAACATTATTAAATATTAAATAAATATTATTATCATATAACAAGAAAAGAAAAACCACTTTAAATACATTTAAAATATTTTAGATTAGTTCACACTTTATTTTATTAATCTGAGATCGTGATAAATAACTTGAAATATCTTTAATTTATTTCATGCAATATGTATATCGTAACTATATTATAAAATAAAAATAATGTAGAGCAATGAATATAAACTCGATTTGGTTTGTGAAAATTTATCAGATTTTTCCATTAAAAACATCAAAATAAAATCGAAAAGAAAAGAGTTTGTGCCAGGAGTCAAAAACAGAAGTTATGCTTTGCAAAACAAAACCTATTTTCAAAAATTTAATAACAAAACTTATTTGGAACAAAAACTTATTTAAAACCATTAAAATATATTTACAAATCCATAATATACATTTCTGAAAACTACACAAATATTTCAATAAAAAAAAAACCTTGCTAAAGTTAACCTTCTGGAGAAATTTTATATTATTTTTCGTCTTTGTTTATTGCATTAAAATAACATCCAAAAGATGCGAATCACATTTGAATATAACTATTCCTTTATTGCACTCTCGTTCCCTTTCAAAATTGATGGCTCTGTCGTGCTACGTGTTGCCAATTATCAATTTTAATGGCCCGAATGGCGAAAGCAAAGGGGCATAAATGTCAACTCTTCGGGAAATTTATGCACGTTCCAGGCATTAATTAGCGATGCACACTTGCAGGAGCCTCGTCCTCGAATCCTGGCCCATAGTTCGCCTTCAATTAGCGATGACAAGGAGGAGCAGGAGCAAGGCTGTAAGCTAATATGGTTCATGCTCCAGAGCCGCTAATTAAGTCATAAATGTAATCAATGGGACTCTTACTTTCTGACACATTACGCAGAGGAGAAAAGAAAAAGAGGAAAATGGATCAGGATAAAGTTTTCTTGTATTCTTGAAAAACTTTCACTAGAGCTTAAGATTAAACATGAGGAATTTTACTTGTGATTCAACCAAAAGACATCTTATTTAATATACCAAATGATTCCATAAAAAGCAAACATTTATAACTCCATTTTCATCGAAAACAAGCTCACAAAAAAATATAACATTTGTAATGGCTTATTGAGCTGAATGGCAATCGGATATGGGTTAAGCCCACGCACTGCCCCAGCAAATGGGTTAATGTCGAGCGGAGGTTAAAGGAAATACCACAGGTGGGAGAGCCGTAAATCAAGGGCCCACCTGATGTACCTACGGATGCGATTTCAAAAGAGTTGCAAGTTTCGCGGAAGTTGCAATAAAGCCAAGATGTTAACCCACAGCAGGAACTGCCATATAAATCCCTTTATTCTCTCTCTCCTAAAGAGACGAGACACATAAATCGGGGGACTTTTCTAGGCCAAGAACGACATGACAGATTGCTTACCACCCTCCTTTGGGCCGTAATTTATGCATGTGTGTGCGAGTTGGAGGTTCGAAGTTCGAGGTTATTGATACGACGACAACACCCATTGATGTCCTGAAAATTTCATTATCAATGTCAATGCTATGTATCTCTGCTTGCCTTTCACCTCACCTCGCGCGCGGGATTGGAAATTGATTGAATTGAACTTTGATGACTTTGAACTATTGCGAGTTGCACTCGGAAATAATTCAAAGGGGAACTGTAAGAAATTTGAAATATAATCTTATTATTTAAAGTGTTTAAATTACTACCAAAAATAAACCTACAATTTATAAAACATATATTTCTTATAAACTGAATTTTAGGATCTCAATGCCTTATAAAAATACTGAATTGAACTTTGATGACTTTGAACTATTGCGAGTTGCACTCGGAAATAATTCAAGAGTGAACTGTATTTATATATATATTATATTATTATATATATATAATAGTTGCATTTTCCCCCAAAATCTTATTCTTTTCTTCGTGTGTACGATCGTCCTCGTTGTCGTATCCTTTGAGACATCAAAGCCACACAACAAAGTATCCGTAATCACTCGTATATCTCTGTTAAAAGAAATATATGTATAGTATTCAAACCGAGTTACGTGAGATGGTAATGGATTTTTGATTGAGTGTTCTTGGCTGTGACCCAAAAAAAAAAGAAAATACTGAACCCAAAGTCAGTCATGGATCACAACTATAAACTATAAGCTATCCCTCTAATTGTCAACTAAACGACCATCATTAACTAGGACTAAGTCTAATCCCCGGGCACACACCGCCGAGTCCTGAGGCAGCAGCTCAGACCAGCTCAGGTCTCATGTCCTGACTGCATTAAGTTGCTTTATGGCATGTAGAAATAAAATACCTATTTACCATATAAGAACCGCAGGAAGGTAGGAGAGTTAGGAGCGAAGGCCCGGGCCATGTGAGTCGCTTCTGCTGCTAAAAAGCCTAGCGAAAGTCGGCTAGTCTGCAGGCAGTGTTACCCCGCTAAGACCGCCACCCTTTCACTCTGCATGTCTAAAATTACGCTAAATTTTTGTAGGGGAATGGGGTTAGGTGTGTGTTTTCTTGCTGGCTGGTGTGCATATCACGAGAAATATATAGGGAGACAGTGGTTAAGCTTTAAAGGTATTTAAGTCAATAAACTATATACAAAAATCACATCAGTTTTTATATCAATTATACAAAATATAATACATTTATTTGGGAATATTAATAGGTAAATAATCATCTCTTATATTACAAATAAAAATATAAAACAAATATGAAAGGGAATTATTAGGTGTTGATAAATATTTCTTCATATATCTTTCAGCAAACTAAATATTGATATTAAAATTATGTTAATTTTATTTAAATACTGTATTTTGAGTTTGCCCAAATATTATAATTCTTATGTTTTAAACCCAATCAATATTATATTTGGTCTATTTTAAACTCAATCGATTCGGTTTTATAAATAAGAGAATAACTCCCTAAAAGAATAGTTATATTTCCTACCGTAAATATATAAAAATATTAAATGTTACAACAATTTTAAAATATAAATAGGTTAAAAACAAATTTGATTTTTTTTCTGAAATATAAAACAATTAAATATTCGCTCATACTAAATTATAAATCATATTAAAATAAATGCAACATTTTATATTTAATATTTACAACTCTATAAAGTCTGTAAAATAAAAATTTTAACTTATTTGAATCAACAAACTAGTAAATCCTTTAAAATTTAATTGAAAACAAACCTAGATATTTTGAAATCTTAAAAAAGAAAAAACCCCTTGGCTCAATATAATAAATGAATTATATTGAAAACCAAATCTAAGTTATTTCCCATTGTGCCAAAGGAGGTATGTGTGTGCTGTGTAGTCAGAGCCAGAAGCGACTCCTTCTTGTCCTTGTGTTGTCGGTTTCGGGTGTTTTTTGGGCAACTTTGGCAACCAAAACAGAAAAAAAAAATATACGAATATGGCAAAACGCAGCGCAGGGAAAAACCGAAAGAAAAGCGAAGGAAAAGCGCTATAGTAACCGGGCAAAATGCGGCCCGACCTCATTCGTTGCCCGCAGTTACAAGCGCTAAAACGCCTTCAGCGGATCGGATTGGACGCCGATGTGGGATTAGCCCCACCACCTGCCAGGTGGTGTACCCCCCCGCACCTGTGGGTGAGTGCCACTGGAGTGAGGTAACCCCGTGTCCCGTCCGTAATTAAGCGTGAAAATTATTGACTCACATTTTCGGGTCATTAACATGGTCTTGTATTCCATTTGTTATTGTTTCTCCTCAATGCGGCTATCAATTTTCTTGTGCATTTGTGTCTCCACTCGAATTTTCCCTGAATTTTCTTTGAGCTTTTCCCGCATTTTCCTAAATTTCTTCTTTATTATCTTCCCACAGTTTCAATTTGCCGCGCATTAGCGCCCGGTTGGAGCGCCTGATGGGCACCAATGTGGTCAAGCTGACGGACCGCGCCTACATGAAGGAGCTGCGCGAAAGGATCGACGAGGATTACCGCAAGCAGCTGCTGTCCCGCATCCGGGCCAGGGAGGTGAGTTATCCCAAAATCTCCACGGCGGATGGACAACCAAATTAGGCACCCAGAAAGCCACAAATGCTACCAATTTGTCCTCTTGCCTGGTAATTCAATTTTCATAAAGTTAAGCGGGATACAAAAAAAAAATATGAAAAGTCCTAAACAAATTTTGTCGCCAGGGTGAGAGTCACGTAGAAATAACAGTATGAAAGAGGAGGAGGAGGAGCCTCTTGAAAGGGTTGTATATTTGGTTACTGGGGGAAATACTTAAGGTGTTGTTTTTATAGAGGGTTTGTAGAATAAAGTTTAGTTAAAGAATTTAATATTATAAGACTTTTTATAGAGCATTTTTACGACTTTTATTCAATATAATCAGGAGGGGATTTCAAGGAAGTATTAGGAAGTAATTTTTATTTAAAAGATTTTGGATTAAATTGTAGTTAAAAATAATATTTTATAAATTTCTTATGGTATGAGATGAGACATAATTACATAGATATCTCGGAGTCAGAGTGAAATCAAGGAAAATTCGATCTTTATTAGATTTAAATTAAGACGTTAAAGAATATTTATGTTAAATTGTTTAACTAACTGCGTGGCCTATTAGAAAAACAACTACTTTGCCCACATTCATTATTCCTTAACAATTGCTTTATTGGTTATTTCCGTACTTAAAAATAAAATAAAATAAAATAGTAATATCAGTTATATTCTAACTTTTACATAAAAATAAATACATACATATTTTAGAAATTGAATTTAAATTTATTTTTAGTTAGTTATATTTTCATATTTTAATTATATTAAAATAGTGTTTCTGATATCTAATCCATATTGATTATCTAAAACTTATAGGATATTAAGTTGTATTTTATTAAATTAAAATATTTTACTCTTTTCAAAATTTGAACATTTAAATAATAAGCTCATTCTTGTAGTCTAATCATCAATAAACCTTACACTTTTGCCTTACTTATTCCAATTTTATTTTATTATTTAATTATATTAAAATAGTGTTTCTGATATCTATTTCATATCGATTTCCTAAAAGTTAAATAAAATATTTCTCTCTTTGATCATACACCTCACACTTTTCCCGTATTTCTTCCAATTTTATTTTGTGTCTATAAACCATACCCTTTTCAAGTTTTTCCCTCTTTTCCTCGTGGCAGCAAAAGTGTCTCAAAGTTTTTCAATGACGCCGACACCGCCTACTTATTCTTCAGCCTATCTCCTTGCTGCCTCGAGGCACAAACAATTGAATTCAATGAGGCCCCGACATGAAAATGGCAAATCCAAGCCGTCAAAGTAATAAAAATTAGACCAGAAACAGAGGGAACAGAACAGGGCCCGCGTTGCTGCCCTTTATGTCTGCGAGACATGCGAGACATGAACTCCGAACTCCGAACTACGAACTACGAACTGTGAAGTACAAAGTGCTCCACTGCGGATACGGATACTTAGAGATCTGTCTGTCCGATGCAATTGCAGTTGCCTCAACTTTTTCGAATCAAAATAATAGTAAATAATGGAAAGTAAGGAGGCGCTTCCGTTTATTGCACTTCCATCGTTTGACGAGCTCTGCGCAATGCGGCGCCCGAAAACAGATGAAAGGTGTCAAAAGTGCTGATGGGCTTGGGAAATTGGCAACAAGAAACTAAACTTCCATTAGACACTCTTGAAATGAAAACATAAATACAAGCAGCATTTCTGCTTTTCTATTTAATCGCAGGCCTCTCCCTCTTGAAACCTCAATATTATTTCAAGGAGCAACAGCTTGTCATGTCGTTAAAATGTATTAATAGATTAACGAACTAATAATAAAAATCTAATGATAGTTTATTCGTTTCATTTAATTTAGTAAGTGACAAAGGACACATGATTTTGGGAAATAAAAAGGAGCCTGTGAGAAAAGAGATTTGTTTAGGTTTAAGTCAGGGTTTTATAAGTATCAATGTTTACAGGGAATTTAGCTTAATTTTTAATCTACGGAATTATATTGTATTGTATAATTATTATATTGTATTATTATTGTATTTATTTCATTGTATTTATTATCTAAATACCACAAAATATAATATATTTAATATATAATATATAATTTAAACAAATTTTTAATTATACTTTCCCCTAAAAACTTATTATTATTTCTAGCTAAAAGAAGTTGAACGCGAGCGTATGCTTATTATCGAAGGCAAATCAGATGTTATACCCGACGAACTGGCCGATGATCCCATATTTATGGTCAACAAGGATGCCAATTTGGAGATCCAAAAGGAGCGAGCAAAAGTAAGTTAGCTCGAGGAGAAGGTAAGCATTTTGAAGGATTCATATCTCCTTTCTTTCGCAGTTAAAAACCGCTCGAGAGAAGAATGCGGAGCGTTTGAAGCTGCAGGGCGTCAAATGGGAACGGGAGCGACTTCAGCATGCCGCCAAGGAGGCGGAGCTTCTGGCCCAGAAACGGGAGCGCCAGCGACAGCAGAAGCTACTAGTGGAGCAGTACAGGACCGAGGATGCGGAACGGGGCATGGACCTGTTGCGGTGAGTCTTGCAATTAAAAAGGGGGAACATTATCTGACTTTTCTAGCCGATACATTATCTATTACAAGTATATGATGTACCGAAATAATACAGCGCACAATCCAGAATTTATTAAGTGACCTCTTCAATTATTTAAATATTAGAATTATCGATAAATTATTATTTAATTTATTTGTCTCTTTTTCAAGATTATATGAGTGCGATTTACAACGGAATATTAATTAACAGCATATGTTTTTAGATATATGTATTTATCACTACTTTAAAAATCGATACAGCAACGAAATATAAATATTTCTACCCTCCTTCTTGCAGTAATAAGATTTTAAGTAAATAAATGATAAGTTAGTTCCTAATCTTAATCGTTAAATACTTAATTTTTAATTTGTTTCTTACTTAACGTTTAAATAACGCTTATAAACCCTGTTTAAACTCCTCCTCCGATTATTGCCCTGCAAAATTAAAAATGAACAGAGCCCGCGATACAGCAAAAAAAATAACAATACATTATATTTTGCGTTGACGCTCGGCGCCAGATTCCTGGAAGCTCTTTATCCCCAAGTGAGTTGGGGGCCAGGACATGCATTGTAAGAAGATGAACCCACTGGCTTGAACGACCTTCCAAAGGGGGGGCAAAAATGTGGGGGCTTGGGAAGCAGCTTCTGCAAGTTTGAATACTCTATAAATTCCAGGAAAAAGATTAGCTTATAAAATCGAAGGATATGAATAAGGCTTCCCGTATTGTGTTCGCTTTTCAGGGTTAAATTTCATTGAAAATAGATTATTCGTGGAATTTTTGTATATATATTTTTTCTGATTTTATAAGAGCAATATATATTTATTATCATATTTTATTAGTTAAATATATTTATTATCATATATTATACTTATAACTATCAACATTTAGTGCAAGTTCCTCTGTGAATGACTGATTAAACACCAACTACAGAGACATACTTTATATTATGCCAGACATTAGTATCTAAAAATATATACATTGGTTATTTAGGGAACCAAATAGATAATATTTATGCTGTATTATAAAAATAGACAAAAATAAACTAAAGTTATTGTCGTTACGCCTTTGATAAAGCCATCAATAAATGTTATAAATAAATTTAGATATTTTGGTTTGGTTATAATAAATTTTCCAGTTGAGATAAAAGTATCTCTTGTTCAGGGATCTTCTTGTAGAATATTTAGATACATTTATTTGGTTATAATAAATATAGAGTTGAGATAATGTTGTCCCTCGTTTAGGGATCTTCTTGAACAAAATAAGGGTATTGCAAAAATATGATAGCAGCGTTTTTGTTCCTGTTCCTTCCCTGGGCTCCTTATTAAACGTAGTTTTTTTTTATAAATCCGAGTGGAGCCCGGCCCATTAATATGCATGAGTTGAATGTTTAGCAAGTTGGCTTCGGAACACGGAGGCTAATGAAAGGAAAACTCCTTTAAACCCCCCTTTCCCCCCTGATTTTTCCTTTCTTCCAGCATCGAAAACGAAGACTGGCGGGAGTGCGAAAAGAGCCTGAAGGAGTTCCTCGAGCAGGAGCGGGCCAAGATGAAGGAGCGCTCGCTGCGCGTCTCCCAGCCCTTCTCCTCGGATCCGCTGGATATACAGAATATAGTGAGGGCCAGGTGAGAGAGGGAATAATCAATAAATATATAACTTTATGTAATATTTAATACATTTTTTTAGACAAAAATTCCGCGAAACGGAGCTGCGTATACGGAACCAACTTGAAGATAAGCTGAAGGATGTGAATACGGCGGTCACCACACAGCAGCTAACGGAAATAATCGAGGATGCCCACCGCGCCAGCCAGGAGGTGTTGCGGGAGCCATCGCTGGAGGACGATGATGTCCAGGACGACGCCATGCTGCCCAAGTACCTGGACGATGTGACCGATGTCTCCGAGGAGACGGTGATCAGCGAGGATGTCATCAGTCTGAGCGTGGCCAAGCAGCAGTATGCCGAGGAGCTCGAGGCCGAGATGGAGGATGAGTTCAACCGTGGACTGCTCATCTCCAAGCAGCAGTACGATCAGCTGCGGTTCGAGGACGAAAAAATTGTGGCTTTGAGGAATGCCAAGGTAACAGGGATTACTTTATTCTTTTTCTTTAATATATTTTTTTATAAATTATTTCAGGACATTCGCGAGCTGTACCAGCTGGCCGAGGAGATCATCACCGGCGAGATCTTCGAGGAGGCACCGGATGAGGGCGAGGAGGAGGATGTGGGCGAGGAGGAGGCCGAGGGCAGTGACGATCCCGAGCCGCCGCCGGCACCACCACCAGCTTAGTTCCGCAGGAGCAACCGTGTGGCTCGTTGTTCCCTCTCCATTTCGCTTCTTCAAGTTTTACAAAGTTTGGCCAAATATTTTATGTTTACCATTCGGAAACCAAAATATTTCACCAAATTGTGCAAAAGGAAAAAAAACAGAGTTGCTGTCGCAAGGAATTTGGAACCTGTCACTCAATCACAGCGATTCCGGTTGATATCTGTCCAACGGGGTTTAATTAAGGCTGGCCAAGTGGCGATAGTGCCCGCATTGCAGGGCGGCAATAATTATAATAAAGTCTCCGAACAAAAACAAAAAAAATATCAAAAAAACCAACAAACGCGTGACTCAATTGCACATTTCAATGCCTTGTCAGCCGCCGACAAGTATGCTACAAATATTTGCTTAGTGATACGAATGCCGGAAAATATACTTCGTATACATATGCGGGCGGGCGGCATTTGGGGTGTTCCGGGAATCTATTTCGGTAGAAAGTTATCTTCTTGCTAAATTCATTTATTTATTTAGGTCATAATTAATGTTTTTTGAATTTAAATTGAAAAGAAAGAAGAATTGTCTTGTTGATGAATTTATTTACGGCAATAATTTATAGGAAATTTTATAATTTATTTCTGAAAAAAGCATATATGTAAAAATTGTCATATAATAAAAGGTAATAACAAAAATTTGATATAGTAAAGAAAAGTAACTTAAATACAAGAAAGTATCAGACAAAAGGGAGTCGTTAAAAAAGTACTTGACTGCGAAGTATTATACAAAATAAAGATCACACAGAAACACATCAAAAGTATCATAGATAACAGTGTCATAAAAAAAAAGTATCATACCAATAATTAGCATTAAAAAAATATAAATACTACAAAAATAGTAACATAAAATCTACACTGTAGATACATTGCTAACAGAAGCTGTGCTTGGGCCCATTTTCTATTGACTTCAAATCGCTAGCTATTTTTCCACACATTTTACGGTTTTAATATAAGCGATTTTGTAAGCGATTTGCAATCGAAATTTATTTCCCGGAACGCCCCCACAAAATCTCAGCGTAATTAGTCGCGCTAATTTGTTTATCAATTTGTTTTTGGCTTTGAGCGACGCGACGCGCCACGCCATGGCACACATGTGAGGAGATTGCACAAACGCGGCCAGAAGGGCGTGACGCACTTGGTCGGATAAACGGATGGATGGACGAATGGACTGGATGTGCTCGATGACATGACCAAGTGGAGGCACCCACCCACACTGCATGGACTTTGGTCTGCTGATGCAACTTAAGTCGCAAACCGCTTATCCAGAGTTCAGGGAGAGAACGGAGAAGGAAAGACGAACTAAAAATAGCCTTGGTCTTGGCCAAAAATATGAATGACTGAAGGGCTTCCTTCCCACAAACTCCTCCTCCTGCTTTCCTCCCCTCTCCCTTGCCCTTTTAGAGCACTTAAACTTTTCAGAGCGGCTATTATTGGTTTTTTTTTTTTCTTGGGGTAAGTGTCATCTTCTGTGGTTGCCACCGGCAATTTTTTGGCAGGAAAACCCTATATATGCTTATTTTTTCTGTGCCGCCTTTTAGGCCAAAACAACACACACACACTCAAAATAATAACGAAAACATTGAGTGGGGAGAAGGGGAATCGATGCGAATGCAAATCGTATGGATTGTCCTCCATTACTCACAGCTATTCCCAAGCAAAGTGTCTTCATATTTTGTGGAGGCCTCGGGGCTGGTACGGCTGTTGACATCCCCGACTTGGGTGACCCCTGAACCCGCGGATTTATAGTGGAGCTGGAATGAAGAAGCCAGTCGAGACGATTGGGCAAGGACATGGTTCAGGTTCAGGTTCAGGTTCAAGTAGGGGAGAATTCTATTTAAAGTAAATCTAAATGCGAATTGAACTTGAAAATTAGTAGTTACTAGGGAAATTAATCGTATTATAACATCAAATGTGACAGCAAGGACCACTTGACGTATGAGTGATATTTTATTTATCGAACGAAGAGCTAAGAAATAGTGAAATTTTAAATAAATAAGTAAGGAGTTAAAAGGTAATCAAGGGAGATTGATCGTAATAAAACTACATCGAATGTGAATGCAATGACCACTTGTCGTATGAGTAATATTTTTTTTTATCGAACGAAGAGCTTGAAAATTGTGAAATCTTAAATAAATAATATTAATAATTAAGGAAATTTAAGGTCTTGGTCTCTACATCGAATGTGAATGCAAGGATCACTTGACGTATGAGTTATATTATTATTAACAATCAAAGAGCTAAGAAATTGTGAAATTTTCAATAAATAATTAAGGAATTAAATGGTAATCAGAAAAGACTTTAATAAATATTTAAAAATAGCTTTTAGAGTTGTTAATCAAATATTTCAAGAAACAAATTCATTGAAATAAGTTATTATTATTTAGCACTTAACATTTTGTAGCATACTTTTAGGACTCATTTCAAGTGATTTAAAATTTAACACATTTTTGTGATTTTAAATACTTATATAATAAAGGTATTAAAAGCTATTTAATGATAAAATAATTAATAAGGCTAATTGTAATAGTAAAATACTGCAGAAAAAAATTATTAAAAAAAGGTTCTTGTGGCATAATTAGTTTCTTTCATGTGCCTTAAAATCCCTTAAAATTTCTCATCATTATGAAATTATAATAAATATAAACCTACAATATTTCTGATGTAATTACACCTTTGCCAATTTTATCAGCATGACCCAAATTAACATGTCTAACTGAGATTTATGAATCGTCGCGCTCAGCACGGTCGCCATGACATATAGGAGTCACGATTCCGTAAATAGAATAGTTTAACTCGCCAACTCCACTTACATATCCTTTCAAAAAAACGGTAAAGAAGAAAAAACTTCCAAGGAATTTACAGAAAAGCCAATGACAATGCTAGGAAAGTTAAGCTCTCCCTCCACTTCGCGTAAAGGATTTCCGCGGCGTCACCTAGCTCCTTCCACGCCCACGTCGTGACCAGATTCCGGGAATCAAATGACGCGTCCGTCCGGCTGGCATATTCCGTAAACTGTATTGTCAACAAATGGCACCGCCCCCCTTCCCCTCCCCCCTTATTATTTATCACCTTTTTCTGCACATTTTTCGGTGGTGTGAAGCCCAGAGAACTCGTGACGCCATTTCGCGACTTGTTGCCTACTTAGTGGCGCGCATATCTCGGCACGCTGAATAATTGCCAGGGGAATATTTCATGGGGAATAATAATATCGCAGCGTTAAACTTTTTAAATGTGCCGAAAATAATTCATTGATAAAACCCAGAAATATATATGTTGTTCTAGAAGCGGAGAGTTCCCAAGTAAAAGCTTGCCGCACGAAGCTTTTACGCACTTTTTTCCTTTTGGCGCCTCGCCAGCGACATCGACATCGGCTTTTTTTGAGTCGCCTCGGCCTCGGATGATGATGGTGACTGGTGGTGGCCAATGGCAGTCGGCTTTAACACCGGATCGGGCCATATAAAAGGACGCGGCTAGGCGAGTCAGCCACGCAGTGCTCAACAAGTAGCAGGAGCAACAGTTGACACAGTTCTTAAGTTCTTTTCTTTGGCGAACCAAACTGTTTTTTTCAACGGCATTTTAAAGTGGGTT
Organism: Drosophila watanabei; assembly: GCA_008042575.1. NCBI lineage: Eukaryota > Metazoa > Arthropoda > Insecta > Diptera > Drosophilidae > Drosophila > Drosophila watanabei. Next base: position 14,579 of record VNJS01006723.1, on the reverse strand, counting down.
CAGTTCAATTTCTCGGAAAAAGAACCTCTTCAAATTAATATATACAAAAACTCTGGCCGGTGCTAAATTTGAGCCAAACGAAAACTTATTGGAAAAAGGATACGAAAACGCGTCGCGAAATCTTAGAAATGCCGTCGCTTTCGTCATCAATTTCTGTGTAGGCCAAAATGAGTGACTTATAAATAATACAGGCATAATTGTGATTTAATTAACTTTTAAGAACAAATGAAACGAAAAAGATTCCTAAAAACAGTGACTTTTGAAGACAAAGAACTTAAATGTAAAAAAGCTAACAAAGAAAACGTAAACTTTTGGTTTTTAAATCCACAAAATGTGGCCAAGTGAGATATGAGATATTTTATTTTGCAATTGCTGAATTTGTATATTTTTTATAAACTTCAGGAAGTTGTTTCTAAAACATTAGTTAACAACTTCAACCACTTTAAGTAATTTTGTTGGTGAATATTCTCAACTTGATTTTAACTCTTGCAAGTGCTATAAAATAATAATAATTAATTCCACCCACATTCCTCCCTTCACTTAATTGCAAACTCAATTATTTAGTTTATAATTTACTTTGCACAAATCCCACTTGACAACCTTTAATCAAAGTAATTGTTTTGAAACCGCAAGAAAATATCACTCATACGCCGCATATGTCGCCTTAAGTTGTGCGGTTTTCAAACCTCTCAACATGAATTAGTCCTGGACATATTTGTGCGAAAAGTGCGCCATAAATACTTTATCAATGTCAATACCTCGAAGGAATTCCCCCGAAGGCCAGGCATAAATGTCAAGCGTAAATAAACCAATGAATGTCTTTGGGAAACAAATAGAAAAAAAGCATCAATATTTGCGGAAAATGCTGTCAAGCAATTGTGTTCTGCCCCTCTCACACTCCGTCTAGTTTTTCACCTGGCAACTTTCCCCCTTTTACGTGCAAAGGAACAAAAAATATTAAAGAAATAAATAAAAATCGAAAGCATTGAGTGGAGAGCTCAGGTGCGTTTCACAGGTATTTCTATATATGAGGACAGCATCCCACTGGAATTCATCACGAGTCCTTGCAGTTGTTTACCAAAGTGTGTCAGCATTTTTTCTCCTTTTCTTTTTTTTTTTTTTTTGTCTGGACCTTAGCAACTGGCTTAGGTATCAAATTATATACCCCTGGCTAGTTCTTTCTTTAGTTACTGAAGCAGAAATGCTGAAGTTTAGGATTGAGTTTGATGGCTTAATATTTTATTAATGTAGCAAAGAGTGCTCTTTTTAAAAGGATATTATTAGGATTTCTTAAATGTTCTAAGCTTGAAAATTTGTAATTAAAAAGAATATAATTCTTTGAGAGAAATAAATAAATTCAGCTGTGTCACGGTCGCCATGTTTAGGACAAGAACATTTTAAATATAAAAATACAATATTGGAAAATAATATAGTTCTTTAACGGTTCCTAAAAATATATTTAATATACATCCAAAAAATCTGTAACACTTTAAAATAATGTATCTAAAGAAAAAAGGAAGGAAATAATTATAAAATGTATTAAAAAAATACAGCTCACAACTAACTATAGATTTATTTTTAGCTCTTTATAGTTTTTCCATTAACAATTGTTTTATAGATAAAACCTAGCAAACATTTCACTAAAAACTCAACTTCATTCAACTAGAACTCCTTCCTTTTCTCCTTTTTCCAACCCTCAATGTCTAGTTAGACATCTGGTTTTCCCCCAAACCACTTTAGAAAATAAAAATGCTTGAGTTGGCGTACTCTTTGTGTGAAAAATTCGACAAGTGGCACCAGCTGGCTGGCAAGCAATTCAATAAATTTGGAATAAATATGAAAATTATGTAACAATGTCCGATGTCTTCTTGGACTATTACACAAGGAGACCGTGTCTAATTGGCACTAAACCGGGGACAAATGTCAGATGCACTTGGCCAGAGCTACCTCTGGTCCGAGTTACCATTTCCCCGATTGCTAATTAAGCAAAGTTTTTGCACTATTCCCGGACACATGTTGGGACAGAATAAGTGGGCGGACATATAGTTAAGGACACGGCCTATATCCTTTGGGGCTCTGGGCCCACTTTCGGTTACATTTCAGCTCAATTTAGCAATTAGCCAAGCGTTTATTGCGAAAACGTAGCCGGACACAGGCCAGGAAAAAAAGGGAAAAACAGGTGACAGGTAATGGAGTCCCTTGTATATAGAGTCCCCGACCGCTAAATTAATTTTACTTCACTCTGGGGACCCAGAAATGTGGCTGAAATTTCGTGTTGAATTCTTGTTTTTTTGTGTTTTTTCTTTGGGCTCAGTTCCCTCCTTTTTTGACTTTGTGTCAACAAGTTAATTAAAGCATTTTGACAACGATTCGTGTTTGCTTTGTTTACTTTCCTTCCTCCCTTTCCACCTTTGGGTAATTTTCGGCTGAGTTTCACTCCAAGTGGCAATCAAAGTGTAGTAATTGAAAAAGTTTTAGCTGCTCAGGAAATGCCCCGAGTGTATTGCAATTTCTGTTGCGAATTAACTAAAAAAAGAGTAATAATAAAACCTCATTGCACTTTAGCTTGTTTTATCGAAGAGAAAGCCTGGACAAATAAAGACAAACAAAATATACAAAAAATCCCAAATATTTAGACTAAATTATATGCTTCACAGTTGAGTTAGAAATTTTCACAATCAAACTCAATCGGAACGTGCCGGGAAAATGTCAAAGAAAATGGCTGAGGGAAAAGTTCATTCTTAATGAACGCAGAAAATTGTATTTTTTTCTTTGGTTAGGGCGTGACCGAGCTAAATTATATTTTTTGTGAGGTTTTTTGAGCCTAATTAACCGTGTAATATTTGAGCAAATTTAAATGAATTTGCATTATTTATAAATTCAGGAAAAATACGTCTTTAAGTTAAAAGATTGTCCTTGAAAAGCATTTGTATTGTACGAAGAAGAAGCTTTTTAAAATCAACAGTCTATATTATATTGATTTGAATTTAAATTGATATATTTTTTATTTAACAAATTATTATTCTTTGTTAAGACATTTGATATATGTTAATTTTATTTGTATAGCCGTTTAGGACATTTTTCTTAAAGTTAATTTATACATTTAAAGATTTAGAATTTATTTTAATTTTAAACCTATTTTCAATTCTAAAAATACAACAAAACATCAAGATTCAGTAAACCAAAAAGGATTCTTAAAGCCTGAAAAAAGTTGCCTAAATTTAGCCCAAATTCAAACCACACCCTTAAAGATGAATAATGAATTTTCACATTTAATTATGAGAAAATCTTCACACTTTCCACTCGCTCATACAAAATTCATAAAGCAAACAATACTTTCCGCTCCCTTGGCCAACAAATTAGGCAGATCCTAGACATCATCTCCGACCAGCTCCACCGCAAGTGCCAAAAGTTCCCATGCAACTCATTTATATATAATTTTTTTCTTTTTTTACGAAAAAAGAAAACCGTGAGGAGGCTGGATTTTCCAGCCTGTATCCACGGCTAATGGCCTGCAAATCCGCTGCGAAAGAGTTAAGCCAGCCAGTCTCCTTTTAACCCCCTCTTGTCATACTGTTTTTTTAACCCCCTGTCGCCCACGTCAGCGATGGGCCCATACTTAATTAAATGAAACGGCAGCGAAGGCAATAAAAAACTCTCTGCAGAACATGACAAAAAAATAATAATAATATTATTAAAAGCGGGTACACCTAGGCTACCGTGGTTAAATGTTTAACAAAAAAAAAGGAGAGTAAACTTTAATGGAACCTGTCAATTTGTGGCTTAATAATATTAAGACAGGCATAAAAAATATAAAAAGTATTTTACTAAAAAGGTTTTTACTTGATAGAAAGAGCAAGCTCTTTGACAATTTTTTATTAAGTTTGATATATAAACCTATGACCTATGACCTATGACAATATAAACTGTAGATTTTTGGAAATAATATAAATAAAAATATCAAGACGTTTTTAGAAAGTAAATATGCTATCAATAATAATATAATTTTTTGTATATTTAAAATTTTGATTAAACAAACTTTCTGATATATTTGATTTGATTTTAAAAGCGATATATTTGTGGAAATGTTTTATAAGAATAAGGATCTTGATATAAGTACATTATTTTCTAAAGGTAATGCAAATCTAGAGGCTACAAGATATCATTTTAATTAAGAGCAAGGATTAAGGAAAATCTTTAATTAAAACCAAAAATTATACAACCTTTTCTCAGTTTCCGTAACATAAATATTAAATTCCAGAATTTCTAATTACAAATTAAAAACTGTTAATTATTTATGATATTTGGCATCACAGTGCCAGTGAAAAATTAAGCCTTCTTGCAAAACAAAAGTCCCAACAATGAGCCCTGCCAGTTATCTAACCGAGACGCCGATGATGTTTCCCACCCGATATGCTCCTGATATCCTCCTGATATCCTTCTGAAACCCACTCCCGTCTTCCAGAACCACTGCTCCTTCCACCTCCCCGTGCTCCTTCGCGGTCTTCACTTGGGGTGTTGTTGGGGTTCCTTCACTCGCTCGTTTGCGTGTTTATGTGCGTATTGTTTGCTTAAACACAAAGCGCCGCCCACGCGGAGGTTAAGGGGGGAGAAGTGGTAAAGGATCCCCGGCCTAGGTGGTAGTGATGGTAATTACCTTCATGTACATACATCTGCCTTTTGCTTACAGATACGCCATTGACGGAAGACAACAACCCGCGCCTTAATCCCGAGGACACACAGAGAGGCTGTATATACAGGCATACCGTCATGAAGCCCGACATCCTGACACTGTGCATCCTGGCAACCGCGATCCTGGCCAGCGGGACGCGTCACGTAGCCGGCTTCCTCACCGCCTCCTCGCAGCAAGCGGGGCAGCCCGTCGAAAGTGGAGGCAACCGCGAACGAGACCTACTCCAGGGCAATGTTGTTGCTGCATCTGCGCCGCAGCGAGTCCACTTGCCACCCATCTTTGGACGGCACGGACCGCCGCCATCGGATGTCCAGGATATTCCGAATGTCCAGGAGACGCAGGAACGAGCTGTTTACGATCCCGGCGATGGTGAGTCGTAAACTTTCCGATTACCGCCAGCTCTTGCAGTTGTCGCGGACTTAAGAGACTTGACTCTGGGCATGTCATGGCCGAGATTTTCCAGCTAATTCCGAGTGCATCCTTTAAGGACACTTTGGGGGAGTTTCCGTTGGTGCTTTAAAGTAGAGCATAAAAAAAACTATTGAGAATGTTAAGAGAGAGTTTTTTTAATTTCAATCAAGTTGGTGGCTTTCCTTAAAAATTACACCTTGAACTATGAAAACATTTGTTATCTGTAAAAAGTTTTCCCTTCAAGATTTCCTACTTAATTTCTTCCTCTAATCGCTACACCTTTAACAATAGGAACTTCCCATTGTCTAGCAATTGATTTTATTGTTAAATTTCCAATCCATTTACTCCCTGTATCAAATCACTCGGAAAACAAGTCCAAAATCCGATATGGAAAGGAAGGAGTGAGCGTCAAATCAAATTCATCAAAAAATAAAAAATAAATGTGAAAACAAATCAGTGGACACAGTGGTGGGCGTGTGTTAAGTGCTTGGCGCAAACACTGGACAGCAATTTCGATTGCCAAAGCCACTTGAAAAATTGTGCACTGGCCAAAAATGTTGGGGCCACCATTGGCCGTGGCGTGGGTGTGGTTACACGGCTAAGTGCACGCCATGTAGTGTCACCCTGGCTGAAGTGTAGTGCTGGTCCACCCCATTTTCCACCAACGGGGTCGCCAAAAAGTCGGCAATGAAACCGGTTGCCAGTCAAAAGAAATTACGCGGCCGGTTGACTCTCCTCGTTACTTAATTGTCCTTTCGATGGGCTGTTGGAAATTCAGCAGCTTTGTATTAGGAGTTAAAGGTGCTTAAAAATCAAATTTTGGGACTTGAAATATTTTGAAATTTATACTAAAAGTATGCTACACAATGTTGTATAGCAAAAATAAGATATAAATCATATCATTGCATTCTTTTGTGCACTTTTTGACTATTATAAAGGCAAGGAAATATTATTCAAGGTTGTATTTAAGAATACTTTTAGATGATGCAAATAATTCAATCCTCTTTTGATTTCTTAATTTGTAAGATTACATAAATTTTCACTTCAAAATCTGTATAGTTCTCCAAAGAACTTAGCTTGTGACATTTATCAATAGCTTCTCCCTTCAAGAGGCCTTTTGACGTGACAAAAGCGGCAGGCGGCAGTCAGACTCTGCTGCTGTCCTGCGGCTGCAGTGAGTCCTTTGACTGACACGGGCATGAAAAGGGAGACCGAGGACGATGGACGGATGAATCCTGTGGCCACAAAACTCATTGCCGCCAGTCAATTTCCGCTCCGTTCACTGAGGAGACAGCCAAGCGCTGCCCGGGGGGAAAAATATTATGTTTAAGCAGACGGACAGACAAACAAACTAGCAAACTTTCAAATATCAAACGGCGGAAGTTTCTCCCTCTTCGCGGAATAAAAGCAGGAAAATGGGAAGTGCTGGCAATGAGGTTTCTGTGGCGGGATTAGCACCGGATATTTTTTCTCCATAAACATTAAAATCGCAATAATAATATCTCTTTGCTGTGCTCATTTCCCCGGCAGAATTGCTACGCGCTCAGGAGATGGGATTGGGAGTGCTGGGAGTTCCGCCGCCTCTTTCCACCGATTACGCCGACGCCGTTTACAGCGAACTCCAGCTGGCCAACAACAAGTATGAGGTCCTCAAGAAGATGGAGGAGGATTTGCGAGCTGAACAGGAACTGGTGGACAAATCCGCTTTGCTCATGAAAATGCTAGAGGTGAGTCTCGGCGGCCAAAAGTCAAATCTCAGAGCTGCAGATAGAGAAATTACATCGGGGAATAAATAAGTATTTTATTTTTCTAAGAACTAATTTAAAAAATAATTCAACTGTTGATTGCTTCTTACAAGAAAACTATTTATAAATAAAATCTTCTTAATTTCCCGCAGGATCCCACGCTGGAAACTCTGCCCCTCGTTTACGTGGAGGAGGAGGAGCCGGAGGCCGCCGGAGCCGAGGATTATGCCGAGTTGGAGAACGCCGTTCAGGATTTGGTTTTGGGCCAGAACAAGCCCAAGCGTTCGCGTTACTACCGCAGGTATCCCTGGAAGCGCCACAACAAGAATCGTGGGTAGGTAGCTTTCCATTTCCATAAATCTTGCAACAGCCACACTTTACCACCTCCTCCAAGTCCACTTTTCCCAAAAGAGCACATTAATAATAACTAGAGAGGTCCTCGCGAACCTCAATTATCATTTGTAGTTTGTAGTGGATGTTGTCTGTAGCTCCTTTCGCACTTATACAGTTCAGTATTAAGTCCTTAATCTGGGATATTTTTGGGAAAATCCTCAAAATGCCGGGAAGAAGTCAAGAGAAGAGTTTAAATTGAAAAGGTAAAATAAATAGTTATTAAAGGAAGAATATTAATAAAGTTTTGACAATCAAATCTTCAAACCAAAAATAAATAAAACCCAAGTAAAAAAAATAATAATAATAATAAAATACTGGAAATATAAGAAATACTAAAAAAAAGTGCAGTTGAACCAAAGCTACCAAAGAAAAATAAGTACAGTTGCCTCTCTGAACATTTTCTTTACAAATAAATAAACTGAATTAAATAAAGATTTCTTTAAGGATATATTACCAAAGTTTTTAGTTATATTTTATGCAAAATAAAACCCCAAAATAAAATCCTATTTGTGCTATTTTAAGCTGCAGATCCCGAGCCCTTCCTGGCACTTTGTGGAGCATCCATCCTTAAAGGTTAAAACCCCCCACCCAAATCCCTTAGTAGTAGTGTAAATACCTTAAATAATTTACATTAATAACCATAATGTAATAACCATATAAAGAGTCTCTTTAGGCCCGAAAGACAGACACACCCAGAAATCCCCCCAACAGAGAGACAAAGAGAGAGATTGCATTTATATAGCCGAAATGTGAACGATTTTGCCAAGCTACATAACCATTACCATTATCAGTTCTTACATGAATTCTATCAACAGCAACTATGAACCGGAGCTGCGCTATGCCTGCACGCCCAGCAAGGAGGACATCTTCAAGCTCCTGGTCAATCTCCACGAGAATCGGAAGGGCAATCACAGCAAGACGGTCAACTTCTGCAATCGTAAGCGTCCGGCCAAGGCGGTCTTCACCAACATTCGCTTCCTGGGCTAAGGGACAGCCAAAGGACATTATTCCAAACACAAACACACACACACAGACAGAGACAGGACACTGCGACGGACTCACACACATATGTATACCAAAGCCTCAATTGTACATTGCTGACCAAGTCGAGCGCCCAAGAGCAAAACTATTCTGGAGAACAACAAGCACTAACAATTAGTCTAAACTATAAAACTAACTAATCCGCTGACAAAGCTGAACTAAAAATAAAATCTAGTAATCTTTGTAGGCGGATAGATGATAACCCCCGTAACCGGCGTAACTCTAATTGTAGACAATTAACAAACTTTTATAACTCTCTCTCTCTAAATGTGTTGTATATAAAATAAACAAAGTTACAGTAGTCCTTCCCCTTTTGTGTTTCGTTGTTGTCGTTGTGCTAATCCAGGAGTTAATTAACGCGAAACGTTGCCATATCATTAGCCAAGTCTCGTAACGTCGTCCCTCTCGGTCCATGAAATTAGAGTATTATGAAGGAAAAGATTATATTAAAAAATGGAATTCTATATCAATGTGTATATACAAGAATATTGAAATAATCACTATAATAAATATATATATGTTTATTGTCTACTTAATGAACAGTATAACTATGTCTAATGTAAAGTCGGGAAATATATACAAAAGTATTTCAAAATAAACTTATAAAATACGACATTTCTGGTGCAATTCAAAACGGTGATGAAGTGTTTTTTCAATTGACATGTTGAGGGATTGGGGAAAGGAACTAGCAAATCACTTACACTGATAAAAAAATACAATCTTCTTTCAAGATTTTGTGCAGTCTAAAATTAAAATCTTAATTTTAAACCAAAAATCTTAATATAAGACTTAAAATTCTGGAATTACCAGATTTTAGGCTTCATTTAAAACCAAAACAACTTAAAAAAAAGAAACAAAATATATCCAAAGAAGACCAAAATATTCTTGCGCTACTTTCGTAACCAATAGTCTTAAAAAATGACCAAAAGTCTTGAACTATTTTATCAGTGTACTTAAGTTATATTAACCTAAAGTTATACGAAATTTCTCTAAAGGTTTTCCACGAAATTCTTATTAAATCTCTTAATTAATCCTTATCAGATTTTTTGTAAAGCTATGCTAAGCCTGCTTTACTAAATATTTTTAATACCTTTACCAGATCTATACTTAAAATTTTACCAAAACGCTCCTAAATCTCTACTTTATGTAATATATCTAACTAAACTATTGATCTAAAGAAAATCTGTAAGTCCCCATTCAAAGTCTCTTCAAAACATCCAATTTACTTTACTAAATCTGTTAGAAATCTTCAATTAATCTCTATCATAATCTCAAGAAAAAGTATTTATCAGTATTTAGTAAACAAAGAACTATAAAAGACACATTTCAATAATACAAAAAAATTGCATTTCCTAAGATTACATTTATTTCCAGAAATTTTCAAAGTTTATAGTACCCATGAACTCATCTTTGAACCCCTTGTAGAACCTTTTAGAAACTATCTCCCAGTGCCTTGACTTTCCATTTCCACGCCACAAATCGTTGTCTTTGTTAATCCCGCATAAGTACGGCGATTGTAAGCGAACCAACAGAAACTAACACCTTTGGCAAGTGCGAAAGCTAGAAAATATATATATCTATCCATGACATTGAGATTGGGCTCTGGGCTCTGGGCTTGGGACTGGGTCTGAATGGGACTGAGATTCCTCCAGCCAAGTGTGTGTGTTTGTTTGCGGAGACAACAACGTAACCATGAGGTTATCTCCACTTGGAGAGCATCTATGACTGGGCCTGACGGATCCGGAGAAAGGGGGAGACCTGAGGCTGGGTCGAGGAAGAGGGCGAGATGGGGATGGTGGGAACACTCGTGCCGGGAGCTGATAATGACCAACGAGCGTGTAAGCAACCCGCCGGATGACTAAGCGCTCCCTATGACGTCAACAGAATTGCCGTAGATACAAAGATACAAAGATACAGAGGAGCTGAGAATAAGCTGTGATCTGAGACACGGAAATCATTGTCATCTAACAAGAGCTAAAAACAATATTCATCTATATTAAATAGGGATTTAATTTATTAGGCATTCTTCGGGGGAGAAAAAAGTCATAAAAGGTCATGAGATGTTATTTTAGGAAAAGATTTAAGGAGTTTCTTTAAATATAAACAAACCAGGCAGAGATTGAAGAATAAAATACAATTTATACTTAAACTTTGACAGCATTTTGCTAAATTCTTGCATTAAAAAATACTTCAGATTCCTTTAAGGCTTTCCATAATTTCGCAGTTTTATTTTCTCTAAAAATGTTAAATAAAAAATGAATTAAACTACTTCACTTTCCAGTTTCTGATTTTATTTGTTAATTACAAAATTCCTCATTTATTTGCTAGCCGAAAATATTAGGAAACCAACTCCTTAGCGGCGAGAAACACAGGGGCTTGGTCAGCCAGAGAGTGTCCACCGATAGCTTCAGTACCTCCATGTAATCAAAGGAGCAGCTGCTCTGCTCGAAGGCCTTGGTGACCACCGGGGATGTGGGCTTGCTGCTCTCCGTTGGCAGTTGTGCCTGAACTGTGCCCTTGTCCTCATCTTCGTCGTTCTCCAAGGCGGCACGAGCAAAGGCCTCGTCGCCATCGAAATAGTAGAACTCCTTTCGGGTTGAGTTCGTCTCCACCACACGCGATGGCTGCTGGGCATCAATGCCGCGGGCATAGGCTATCCTCCGGGCCTGGCGATATGGAGTGGGACTGAAGGACACCGGATAGCCACTCAGATAGGCTCCACCACCATTCGCCTGCATGGGCCAAAGATTCGGCTGGGGAACTACACCCAAACCGGGCTGAGGCCACAAGCCCAATCCCACTCCCACACCCAGACCCAAGCCTCTTTGAGGAATTTGAGGCTGCTGAGCCTGCGGCTGGAGGCCCAGGCCGAAGCCCGGTATGGCATCCTGGCGACAGCCATCAGAGTCCTGATCCTGGAAAATCTCCAGCAGGAAGCCATTGGAGGTGGTGCTGCTCGCCTGGCCGATCCGCATCCTCAGAGCCTTGCGACCCTGAGCCCAATGCGACTTGTGGACAAAGCCCGAGCGGCAGCCGCAGTAACGCTGGCCATCAACCTCCAAGAAGTCACCACTGCAGGCCTGCTGGCCTGCAAAGCCACCACTGAGACCTGGTACTCCTCCTCCAACTCCTCCAAAGCCTGAACCAGAGACTCCTCCGAAGCCTGCTCCTCCCGCACTCTGTCCAAAATCAAAGAATTTGAACTGTATCCTCAAGCGGCAGACATTCGGCGAGCTTTTCTCTATGTAAAAGACGCAGTCCCTCTGCTGATTGGGCAGCAGATAGTTGAAAACGGTCCTCGGGAAGCCCGGACTGGACAGATAGAAGTGGTTCTGATTGAAGCTACTGGCACAGCAAAGATCCAGCTGCCCGCCAAACTGCTGCAGGCTTTGGGAGTCATAGTCCTTGAGGGTCACGGCATGGGGTTGAAAGGAAGTGGTCTGATATTGGTCGGAGATTAGAGGCAGCTCCTGCTGAGGATTCTGTGTGTTCTGGAGAGGAATTTGGAGTTGCTGGGGATTCAGGAGTTGCTGAGGATTCACGAGTTGTTGCTGCAGGAGCTGTTGTTGCTGCAGGAGCTGTTGCTGCTGCAGGTTCTGTTGTTGCTGCAGGTTCTGTTGTTGCTGCTGTTGCGGTCTCTGAAGTTGCAGCAGTTGCTGCTGCTGTTGCTGCAAGAATTGTTGCTGCTGCTGCTGGAGGAATCTTTGCTGCTCCTGGAACTGCAACTGTTGCTGGGAAGGAGCACAGGGAGGTGACTGTTGAGGAGGAGGATAAAAGCCAGCAGGATAGCCCAGACGCTGGGGCAGGCCAAAAGGAAAGCTCCAGGGATTTGTTGTTTGCTGTGTAAAGTTCAATGCTTGTTGGGGACTCTCCTGCTGCAGAGGCTGCTGCTGCTGCTGAGGATGCAACAGATGATGGTGCTTCTTGGGCGGCGACTTGGCGCTCACCTGCACCGTATCCCCATCCACAACCTCCTCGTCATCATCATCCGTAAGACCCCTGGCCACCAGGTCCTCCCTCTCGCAGGCCAGACGAGTGATGAGCAGGCGAAAGCCCCCATTCGTTGTCCACGGCGAGTCGTCGCTGAGGAAGCGCAGACGCAGAACACCATCCGGAGTGTGATACTTCTTAATACCCAAAACTTGGCCGCACAGGACATCCATGTCATCGCCATCGTTGTCCAGGCCAATGGCCAAATAATCCCGACTGCAGTTCTCCGAGAGCTCCAGCTTAAAGTCGAGGAACTGGATGTGGAACTTGGTGGGACATCGGTAGGGGGATCGCACCACATAGTCCCAGCAGGTGTTCACCGGATAGTTGTCCGGATAGTTGGGGGAATCGATGAGACTCTGTCGCTGCCGGTAGACACCGTGAAGACCGCACTGGGCCAGGTCATCGTGGACGGCACCCAGTGATCCCGATCCCTGGGCGAGGACCACGACAAGAACGAGGATTCCCCGTAGCTCCATTACGATATATATCCGTTCCGTTCCGTCCGTTAACGCAGCGCTCAGAGCGGCAACTAACTCACCGATGTTTGCCAGTCTGAAAAATATGAATATTATTTTACTTTGGGTTTCACTCGAAGACAATTTGCGACTTTTGTTTGTTTCGCTTCTTCTGAGACCGCCCATTCATAGCTTTTTAGTTCAGTGAACCGCCTCAAGTGGACAGCAGGTTTTTCTTTTTCCAAAGGTGCCAAAAGCTTCATAAAACCTAAAGTCCATTAGGCAAAAAAAATGAAATAAATAAATAAACAAAAAAAATTTCACAGCATTCCGACGGTCGCGGAAAATCTCGCAGAGTGAATCATTCCAGTTTTGGGGTTCTCGTCTGAGGTTTATGATCTATTATCATATGAGCATAATATCATCATATCTGTGGAACATAACACCAGTTAAGATGGTTCTATAAAATTTTATAAAGTAAAAAAAATAAAATAAATAAATAAACAAACAAAAATTTCACAGCATTCGGAAGCTCGCGGATAATCTCAGCAAAGTGAATCATTCCAGTTTTGGGGTTCTCGTCTGAGGTTTATGATCTATTATCATAGGAGCATAATATCATCATATCTGTGGAACATAACACCAGTTAAGATGGTTCTATAAAATTTTATAAAGTAAATAAAATTAAATAAATAAATAAACATAAAAATTTCACAACATTCGGAAGCTCGCGGATAATCTCAGCAAAGTGAATCATTCCAGTTTTGGGGTTCTCGTCTGAGGTTTATGATCTATTATCATATGAGCATAATATCATCATATCTGTGGAACATAACACCAGTTAAGATGGTTCTATAAAATTTTATAAAGTAAATAAAATTAAATAAATAAATAAACATAAAAATTTCACAACATTCGGAAGCTCGCGGATAATCTCAGCAAAGTGAATCATTCCAGTTTTGGGGTTCTCGTCTGAGGTTTATGATCTATTATCATATGAGCATAATATCATCATATCTGTGGAACATAACACCAGTTAAGATGGTTCTATAAAATTTTATAAAGTAAATAAAATTAAATAAATAAATAAACATAAAAATTTCACAACATTCGGAAGCTCGCGGATAATCTCAGCAAAGTGAATCATTCCAGTTTTGGGGTTCTCGTCTGAGGTTTATGATCTATTATCATATGAGCATAATATCATCATATCTGTGGAACATAACACCAGTTAAGATGGTTCTATAAAATTTTATAAAGTAAATAAAATTAAATAAATAAATAAACATAAAAATTTCACAACATTCGGAAGCTCGCGGATAATCTCAGCAAAGTGAATCATTCCAGTTTTGGGGTTCTCGTCTGAGGTTTATGATCTATTATCATATGAGCATAATATCATCATATCTGTGGAACATAACACCAGTTAAGATGGTTCTATAAAATTTTATAAAGTAAATAAAATTAAATAAATAAATAAACATAAAAATTTCACAACATTCGGAAGCTCGCGGATAATCTCAGCAAAGTGAATCATTCCAGTTTTGGGGTTCTCGTCTGAGGTTTATGATCTATTATCATATGAGCATAATATCATCATATCTGTGGAACATAACACCAGTTAAGATGGTTCTATAAAATTTTATAAAGTAAATAAAATTAAATAAATAAATAAACATAAAAATTTCACAACATTCGGAAGCTCGCGGATAATCTCAGCAAAGTGAATCATTCCAGTTTTGGGGTTCTCGTCTGAGGTTTATGATCTATTATCATATGAGCATAATATCATCATATCTGTGGAACATAACACCAGTTAAGATGGTTCTATAAAATTTTATAAAGTAA